>JANCMA020523217.1:0-10334 GCA_024336925.2 Zoanthus solanderi | reverse complement strand
CAGATTCCTGCGAGTTAAACGATAAACAAATCGAGGTCAAGGTAAATATCAAATGCCGATACTAGCGATAGTATTCTGCTGGATCTTATATAATGAGCATTGTCCAGTTCATTATTCCTCTCGCCGTTGGAGCGCGGATACGTTTTTTTATCCCAAATTTTTGCTCGCTCCTTTCCGTTTTATTGCCATGATGGATGTCCCTGGTCAACAGCAACAAGTCCAACAGCCTATATTCAAGACTTGAGCCAAGTTCTCAGCAGTATTCAGGAGATTGTCTCAACTCAAATGAATGGTTTCAAGCGGGAAATTCAGAACAAAGGATTTGCTAGATCAAATTTTGATACAATTCAATACTTTAAATGCTTCCCTCCTGGATATCAGAACGTGTTTTATATTTGCAGTTGGTTTTGCAGGAGCCCACAGATCAAATGAAATTATTCGTATCGTTAGAACGAATGTTGTGATATCTGAAAAACATTTTACCATTTTCTTTGATAAGAGGAAGAATGATCAATATAAACTGGAGCATACTGTGTTTATTTCCAAGTCTGATTGCGAGTGTGTGTGTCCGTTGTCAATCATAAAAAAAGTTGTTAAAGATGATTCCGGATAATCCGAATCAACCGTTAGTTTGTCGCTTAACATCTAGTGGTAAACCTCGGAGCAAGGCATTATCTTATACTAGGGTAAAGGAAATCATTGCGCGGGCTTTAATCACTTATAATGTTGATCCGAAATTGTACGGCACCAGTGTCTTAGGAAAGGGGCAGTTAATCGTTTAAAAAATTCCAATAAAGTCTCTGATGAGGAGATTGATAAGAACGTGGGTTGAGCTTGTCCTAGATCAAAGAAGAGTTACTTAGAGAGCAATGTTGAAGGTAGAATATTTGTTGCTGAGGCCATGCTTTAACATGTGCTATATTTTATTTTTTATTGCAACTCCATTTGCTGTTCTTTATTTTGTTTTCTCGCTGTACTGGCTGCGCTCCACGGCACAGTTCAAAGTCACACTCCAACTTGTTGTCAGTCTCTTGCTTTGTCTTTTCCTTGCGGAAAAGAGTAATGAATTGAAGCTTTCCGACGTAACGAAGTTAAAGGCGGAAAGCGTATTCATAATGGGTTGTAGTATTATTCTACTTGTGATAACGTTGATTACCTGTCAATGATTGGGATCCCAGCATGACTGCTGGGTCTTGTATAATGAGTATTATCAAGTTCATTATTCCTCTCGCCGTTGGAGCGCGGATACGTTTTTTTATCCCAAATTTGGGCTTATATTATCTATCATAGTTATAAAGTTTTGAAGCTTTAATCTCCGGAGCTTGTGCTACTGCATCGATCGAAGAGTACGTTCCAGAGTTTTTTACCCTACATTAGAACAACAAAGGAAACTATATGATGGGGGATTTTTATCTCTGGTTTTCGTACCGGGCGGAGCACACTTGTTTGTGCTAGAAGTTAATTTGTTAATTAGATATTTATTTCTGTGTTCCAAGATTTACATAGCCTCAGCAGATTTCATGAGTACATAATCTGATATTTTATTCAAAACCTCTTAAGAAATGTAAGCGAGGGCGTAAATACGCTTCTTGTTAATGCCGAGTTTTAAATCTTTAATAGAGATTTTACACCTGTAAGGTTATCACGGAGTGAGTACTTGTCTAACAACAATAAATTGTGTGAATAATTGTGCAACAGTTATTTTACTCCTATCGTGCGTTGATGCTATCAGTAGCTCACAGAATGAATAATGGTGTAACATCACTTTGCGCCTATCGTGCGCTGAAGCTATTAGGTACTCACGAGTGAATGAATTTGTAATGAATATTTTGCGCCTGTCGTGCGCCGAGTATGTTAACGAAATGAATAATGGTGTAGCGTATGTTGGCACCTATCGTGTGCTGTTCAAGTTAACAACCACTAGCAGTGTACAACAGTTGTGATTGTTGAACTAATTGATGTAAAGATAATTGTTTTTAGTTGGTAATGTCAATAAACGCTGTACTGGCTGCGCTCCACGGCACAGTTCAAAGTCACACTCCAATTTGTTGTCAGTCTCTTGCTTTGTCTTTTCCTTGCGGAAAAGAGTAATGAATTACTGTATTCAGTAATGATTCTTTTACATAAAGACAAAAAATGGAGACACAAAGGTATTTTAAAGAAACTGATCTGTTTTCTTTTGAAATCTTATATATTTTCAAAACCAACTAAATATTAACAAAAAAGTATTAAAATTATTATTACAAGATCACACATTGCTTAGGGATACGCTCCTTTATAAGCCTGATTTTCGTATGTCGGGAAAATCCCAGAAGATCGGAAATTTAACATTTTGCCAACTATACCAGATTTAGCCGACATATCGGATAATCGCCAGAAGTTTGTCACAGATTCTCCCGATTATGAATTTGGCTTGAAATGGAAAATTTGTCAAATTAAAAATTGGAATTTGAACATATATGCAATCAGCATTAATCATTTTACAGAACTTTAACTTGAGACTCCCAAGTTTTTAAAACAAGTTAATTTGCCGATTTTAACCACTTCCGTTTTGCTGTTAGTACGTTTTGGAACTTTTGTTTGGCATGAACATTCATTAGATTATGGTCATGACCACACATATGTTTACTAATTTCGTAGAGCTTGTGATTCTACTGGCGAGACCGGTAAGAAAATATACAAGTTTAAACTTACAACAGCGTTCTCTTTATAGTGCTACTCAATAGTTTAATAGTTAATTTTTTCTTGAAAAAATAGCAGTTTAAAAACAATTAAGAAAATTTAAAAATTAAAAGTTTGTTCAAAAATAATAGCTGTTTCTTGAGGAATAAAGCCTCTTTTGCCCGCTGCCAGCCCTGGAAGCGCCGTGAGTGGACATCGCTGCTTACTAATCTAATGGCAATTAGACTGTAATTATCGGATCCACTGAACAAGAACCCACCAAGAAGAAAGCGGGCTGGAGGTAAAAAAGGTCTGGACTAAAGAAATGTTTTTGTTATCAGTTAGGGTTTTTTCTTCGACGAATATTCTTAATTTGTGGAATTTTTGAAAATATGAGAGATTCCCTTTATACAGCTGATTGAACTGTAATGCGTAAATATTATATATTTTATCAATCTTTGTAGGAATGGAGTGGAGATAAATACCAAATAATAGTGTTAGTATGTTTTCATGCATAGAAATATGTATCCAGTTTTACGAAAAACAAATGAGACTTATTGCCAGTTTTAATACTTGGCTTTGCCTACGCCATTAAGTTAAATTAAAGTGCCTACAACATTTATTTTTTATCTTTTTTATCAAAAAGTACATATTCTTAAAAGAACATTCCCGAAAAAGAATTTTGATTTGAACAAAACGCAAAATTTTTACGAATTTTTGAAATCAATAAATTTCTACATTTATATGGTCAATCCTTTCCGCTGATCACCAAGGACGACAGGCTCATTGTGACTTATTTTAACAGTTCAACTTTATTCTTTAAAACTTAAAGGGACTTCCAGCATAATTCATTAATTCCACACATAATCACATTCACAATGAGCAATTTGCTTCTTTATCTGTAATTTTCATTCATAACTTCAGTTAAATACTTTTTATTAACACAAACAAGCAAGCCATTCATCCGTACGAGATCTGACAAAAATACCTGCTTGTTTGAGTTTGGGAATTCCTCATTTCAAAGATCATCAAAATCAGAACGGGCACTTGTTACGCATGAGTGAATATACAAAAACCCTCCTCGCTCAATCGTTTTGCTATGGCTAAAAGACCAAACGTCAAACGATAAACAGCATGAACTTAATAAGTTGAGGAATGGCTTTGTGTATTTGGAAGGTTTTTTTGCTCTGTTTGAGCCTTCTTCTAATTCAAGGTAAGCACTTAATGAATTTATGGACAAGCAGCAAGTTGTTCATTTCAGAGTCATTGAACCGAATAGCTTTCTGTTTTGCTTATAAACACACAGTACATTAACACTTGTTTCTATAAATATATCGATTTTTGTGTTATTTCTAGGCATAGCTTTGTACTGAAACATAAACTGAGAAGTATCTTTCAAGCAGTTTTTACTTTTAACTGCTTGCAGAGAAATGTTTGGAAACTCCACAATAAAAAAAAATAAAGAAAATAATCAGGGATCGAATTAGTTCCTATTCTCTTATGATTTTAGTCCGTTCAAGCTCATTAAGTAAAGGAACAAATAAGAAAGCCCTATTAATGTTACATAATAGAAAGGTTGGTCCCTTTCACAATTATAATAGATATATTTTGCTCTGTTCATCGGGAGTATAAAAGGATATGATATAACACTGAGGTACAAAAGTACAAAAACCATGTATGATTGACGTTTTAAGCGAATCTTAACGGACTGACTAATCCTGATTTGACGTTTTTAAAACATGCAATATCGTACAGTCAATAAAACGTCAATTGCTGTTTTGTCTCTGAAAGGCTTATTTGTTGGTGGTAAACTTATTTATACCAATATTTATGTACCCATATGATAATCATATTCACTCATTTACTTTTCCATTTATTTAACAATCCATTTACACGGTTTTTACTTTTGTAACAAAGATAAGGTCTTCAATTTTTTCTTGTATACACTTGTAACCTGAATTTAAGGTGGTCCACTATAACTTTGAATTTTTTTTCCAATATCAACTTTTTTCAGTATTTTCTACCACTCTGCAACTATTCGTCACAAAGCAAGGTTAACACAATAAGCATTTCTGTGCGTTGGCAACACAGCAAGCTTTGTTAAGAACGTTAAAAGTGCTCCAAAGATAACAAAACTGGGCGAAAATAAAAACTTTTAGCGGAACGAAACTACTTTTTGCAGCCACTTTGTATACGAATCTATGCAACAAACCTTAGAATTGTATTTTTTTTTGTCAGATTGCTTGTGCAGAAAAATAAAAATGTAAAAAAATGGAGTTTTCGGTTAAGTGCGATAAACAAACATTTTCCCTGTCTTACAAAGACAAAATAAATGATCCGGAATGTTTTAGTCGTTGCATAAGAGATTGCCTAGCTCATATTTGATACATAAAATAAGAGATTAATCTTAAATCCCTGCCTCTGTTCCTCAAAATCCCTATTTTATGAGGTGTCGAAGGTAGTAGACCACTTTGAGTTGGACAAAATTTTGGTCGTTTTCGTGTCATGTAGAAAGTCCAAGCATTTTAACAACATTTTTCAGCACACAAAGTCATACTTTCCAGAAACTTGCACGAATTGTATTCAGTTATTAGATTTAACAATTGTTTGCAGGAGTGGAAGATGGAATAAGAAAATCGAGAGAATGTACTCCATCAGTTACAGTTAAAGAAGTTACACCCAGCCAAGACATATCTGACTCAAGCATAAACCATGGGATAGTTTCAGACCTAAAGACGTGCGCAAAGCGCTGTTGTTTTTCGGGCAAACATTGTGATATTGCCTCATTTGACGGAAAATATTGTCAGGATATTAAATGTAGCAGGCAACATGCTTGCTTATTCCTGCCAAGTAAGTTGGGTCAGCGGTCATACAATGCGGTGTTCTTTTGTTTTGCTCCTGATCATCGAGGCAACAGTGTGTAAATTATTTTTTGCAGTTTTCTTTTGCATTAATTATCAATTATTTAGTAACATTTAATTAAAACTTTCACACGTAAAATAACGTACCCTCAGCTAAAGAAACGGTTTGGGCCCTCAAGTTGATAACAATTTAATGTAAAAGAGCGCCTCTCAAAACTTACAAATATCTATCAGCTCATGATTACAGCAAAGTAGATGGTTTTTCGGGATATTGAAAAATAGGGATTAAGGTCCTCAATTACTTGGAGCTACGGCTGATTGAAATGTCTCGTGCCTTGTGTCACAATTTACACATCCCGATGATTGCTGCTTGATAAAATATATGGTCCAGAAAAACCATGAATTATAAATTTTGAACATAAGAACATTTTAACTTTAAAAGTACTCTACAAGTTGAAAGTATTTTACAGTATCGCTGGCTTGATTGTTGCAGGAAACTTATAGATTATATTTTTGGTTAAATTGTATTAATCTATTTTCAATAGGGCATGAACAACCAAGCAAAAAGTCGGAAATTCCTAAAGGATTTCGGAACGAAAGCAAAACGACCATCAAAGCATTGGAGGAGATAAGTAAAGGGCAGAACGAGGAACACGTGACACGTCAGACTCCGAGTTTCTCCAACTTTGTTACTATGGCAACAGGAAAACCTTTCGTGATTAAATCGCAGCATCGAGGATCTAATAAGTATTTGAAAAACAAGAAAATTAAAATGTCAACAAAGAGAGTTGATAAAACAAAAGTACCCAAGAAAGATAGCCTCAACGGTACAAATTTAACACAAAAGATTAACCCTGTATTTGGTCAAAATCTGGAAAATCCATTAACACAATCTAAGAAAAGACATAGAATGAAGTCAAAACAAGTAAAAAGTTCTTTCAACTCAAAATTTCAAGTTAACATCAAAAACAAAATAAGGTTTGGTTTACAAAATAAAGAATATAATATCAGAAGAAACCACGTCTTAAATCAAACAAAAAATAAATCAAAAGCAAACATTCCAAACAGGTTAAACAGTGAATCAAAACTGACATCTGATAAAGCTGTCAATGATTCGATAGCAGTAACTGAACAAGAGGAAGAGTGTTATGCAGTTAAGATTGTAAAGAACTCTGCTCTTAGAGCAGGAATGAATGCTGGTAAGTTTACAATTCACAAGTTGACTAATAACATCACAGAATGCGTGGAATATTGCTGTAGTATTCACCGGTGTGATGTGGCAGTCATAATGGTAGGCACTTGCTACAGTGTGCAATGTAAGAGTGAACATCACTGCGAGAGCAAATCGATCGGTGGAAAATCGTCCCAGTTCAACCCAGTGTTAGCGTATGTTCACAATGGTTTAAGCGAGGATGTTCTGGGGCATCATTTTATAGAGGTTCAACCACCAGAGGAGAACCTTATTACAAAAAAAACAGTGGTACCCGACCCATCGCAAGGTCAGTCATAGCAGTTTCATGCTACAACAGTAAGAACAAGAAAGAGACTAGAGAGCTTAAGCACTGGAACATTTCTTCACGACGGAGGTCTATTTTCTGTGAGTAGACTGGATAGAGAAAGGCGTTTTCGGCGCGAACTTTTTACTTAAGCAGCGCGCGTATCACAACGACGGACACAGGCAGGGTAAAAAGGCGCGAAAACTAACTTTGAAGAGCTCAGTCGTAAACAAACTTTAAATTGTAAAATTGGTTACGGCAAAAACCTGAAGCAAAGTCATTCTTAAAGTAATTGTAAGTAAATTATTTATTTACAAAGATTTATTGACGATTTGTTCGGTGCTTGAAGCCATTCCTTTGATAAAAAAAAAAAAAAAAAAAAACTTTGCAGCTCTGACAGACTAACATGACGGAAGCAAAAAGCAGCTTGTAGGCCTCTGTGACGATCACCACGACCGCAGACGTGTTCAGCCTGGTACGTAACATCTGCTGACAGTTTAGTTTCGGTTGGCCTCCGTGACAACAAGAACGCCTGGTGCTTAAGCTCTCTAGTGACTGTTGTTAGGGGATACGGTCTATTAGGATCATCAAATTAGGGTCGCCTAATTTCTATTATTTAAGCTTTAAACAAAGATAAACCTAGTTATCCTCCTAACCAGTATAAAAGTACATCACAATTCAGTAACAATGCTTAAAACCACAAGTATAGATTATACAGGCAAGTGAAACCAAGTCTGAATACAGGCTATCTATAATTACTAAACTTTATAGATAGATATTTCATTGATTTTCTTTGAAGAACAAAAAGAAAAAACAAAACAAAAACCATCAAATACAAACTGAATTTTCCAATGCAGGGATTTCGTGTATTCTCACTTAGGGGTACTCGTTGAATGGGTTCTTAGAAATGCAGAGCTGTTATTGACCTTTGTAACGGTTTAAATATTATTTTGTTTGCATTCAATTTGCCCACCCAGCCTTGCTTTGAGTAACATATTCTTTGGAATTGCAAACTCGTGAACTAGGCCGGGAGGGCAAACTGAATGGAAACAAAAGAAATTTTAAACCGTGAAAAAGGCCTATAGAGGCCTTACATAGTCATGTGATTTAGAAACACTTCTTAAAATATCTGACGTTTTGACACTGCTTTTGCTATTGACCAGTTTTTCTATGAAGATAATTCTTCGGTTATCTGGTTTTAATCAACTGCATGCATAATGTTTGCTCGGCCGGATTTGATGACATTGATATGCAAAAAACTTTGGATCTCATTTACTGAATTTGATTTAACGAAATAATTTTTGGGAAACTTAAAATGTGATGCGCTAAATCAAAAAGTTGCTCAACTGAATGTGCTTTTGAGCGTTTATGTTTAAAGGGCTCAAAATTTTAACAACTTCCAAGATACTTTAGGATGAAACATGAAGCAGCTTTGGCTCGTTGGAGGCTGCCCAACGAGATGGCTGCCTTTAAAAAGCTATTACTAGATTTTAGAGAGTGTGCAAAGCCAACTGGTCGTTCTAAGGCCTCTTTTCTGAGAAACCTTATAATAAAGATATCTTCTAAAATAAAACCATTTTTAGAATTCCTGAGTTACGTGAGCATGCAAAGACTCTATATATAGCTGCTGAAACACTCGATAATGTCTAAACAACACGCAATTCAGTCAACTTAACGTTGAATTGTTTATGATTATCGCTGTAAGTGGTGTAAAGAGCTGATGTTTTAAGGGTAAACCTTCCGTAACAGCAACTCTACCAACGTACGGCGTTATTTTTGTTTGAATACGTTACGTTCTGAGGTGCGGCTGTGTTGGAGTCAAAGGTGAGAATAACGAACATTAGTAGTAAATTTGTTTTCTTTCTTGCATAAAACAGGAGATATTGGAACTCTTTTGGGCTCACTCCAGTTTCAGAATGGTCCATCGTTCGTGCGATCCTCTCTTGAGTTTGGTTATTTCCAACAATGTGGTCTGTATGTGGAGCCAGATAACGTTACCAAACCTGGTTACTCTTGGACAACAGATAGACTCTCACCATACCCATACTTGTACCAGCTCCCCTCAGGCACTGCGCCACCTCTTGGTCTGCGCTCAGCTGTACCATTAGGAGGAATTGGAACAGGTTTGGAGTTTTTACTTCTTAGTCCGTCATAGTTAACTGTAACTTAAATTAAGTGCAAAAAGAAAAACAGTTTGTTCGTCAGGTTTGTGCGAACTTGGAACAGTTCTTTTCAAAATTTCTTTTGCCCTCATTCTGATAAAAAAATTAATGAGAAGGATAACAAATTAACTTGTGTTTTTACCCACCAAGATTTTCATTTCCCTGTCTTTACGGGTCTTGGTTTTGTTTGGTCTTATCTTTGCCAAAGTTGAGTTCGCTTAATTTTCATACTTATGAGGTTGGTAAAATAAGGTTTTCTGGAGTCCGACTCTCATCCGGCAGAAAGGCTTCATGGATCAAAAGACTATATAAAAAAGAAAAGGTTTTTTTAGTATGCATGTAAAACTTCCAGTTATCAACTCCACATTATGTTAATGTATTGTTTTCATAAAAATCCTTCCATATGTTTTATAAGGCATTATTTCCGCGTAGTGCATTAATTGTAGTTATCCTCACTGGAAAAAGAATTGTTCTAAAAGCTGAAACCTATGAAATCTCCAACAAAGATTTTCCGAATGTGGTACAACGTTAATGCAAAATAGGCTTAATATTGCAACATAGATTAATATAGGAGCTTGGATCAATCTTGATTTAGCTATGGGCGAATAAGGGTCAGTCTTTTTATCTTAATATTTTAGGTTCTTTTGAAATTCGAGCAGATGGCTCTTTCACTGAGTGGACGCTTGAGAACCAATCTCCGGGAGGTTCGGCAAAATTGGGCCGGGGAGCCCTGGATTTAGCTATGTTTGGTGTGAGAGTCGAATCTGAACACGGCTCTAAATCAGCTCTTCTACGCACCCACCCTCCCAAGGGTTTTCCTGGTGTCCAAGCCATGGCATACTCTGGTGCTTATCCAGTGTCTAAACTGACCGTTGTTGATGATAGTTTCTATGGAATATCATTCGACCTGTATGCGTTTGGTACTCTTCACACAAGAAAGACCACTGCTTCATTAGTACCCGCCGTGACATTTACTGTGAATATTCAAAACCCGACGGATACAACTGTTGATATATCTTTCTTGTTTAACCTTCCCCTTGGTTTGCAACCAGGTAATTTGTTCTTTCCAATAATAAATAATAATAATAAATGGAATATTTACCCAGGATAACCCTTCAGTACAAAGTACTGTTATCAATGGGGTCCTGCTGACT
>JANCMA020523113.1:0-10335 GCA_024336925.2 Zoanthus solanderi | reverse complement strand
TAGAGGTTAGGGTCTGGGAAAGAGCTAGTTTTCGTGATTAAACAATAGTACACCCCAATACGGAAATTTTACCGAAATTATTTGCTTTACCGAGGTAAAAAACCCTTAGTGGAACCACAACTAATTTGCCGCGAATTTCACGTTCCTTCACAGTCTATTGGGCATCAAATCAATTTCCTGTCAGCGATAATTACGTTTCCGTACTGTGATTGGTAGAGCCATCTCGATCTTCTCGAAAAGCAATCTTTCCGTCGCGGAAACTGTCATGGGAAAGTCCTTTCGGCTTTTTAACGTAACCATAGAAATATACCGAGGTAAATTTCAATTCGGGGAGAACGGTTTATGGCTGTTCCACACAGAAAACGTCATTGAGGGAAATTATTTGCTTTACCGAGGTAAAAAATCCTTAGTGGAACCACAACTATTGAAGACGACGGTGAGCAGGTGGCCCGCTCTCTGCATTCCAGCATGCTACTATGTTATTAGTAATTAAGGCTATTGTTCTTTGCCGTTCGCGTCGTCCATGCTGTCCTCACATCTTAAAGTCCCTAGTGACTCAGAATCAACTTGAAGAGCACTTTCTTTCGATAACTTTATACCAAGTTGCAAACTTTCACATAAGCCACAGAGAACATGTTTTGTTTATTAAATGGCTGTAGTGATTTGTCGCAGAGGCCTCCAGCTCATTTCCCTCGTCTGCATATTGTCAGGTTTGTCATAACTATTGTGAATACAGCAGCATTAATGCATATATTAAGTAAACCTGCATTTGCTCACTAGATGAAAACTAATTTTGCTTAGTAATGTCTAGGCTCAAATTTAAATTTTGCAAAATCCAATTTTTATGGTTCTGTATTAAGGTTCTGTTCAGTTTAAGCGGTGTTTTTAGCTAATGGAGCACATCTCTGTTATTTCGTAACGCAACCCTATAAACCTATATGTCACTGAAAAGCGTATTAAATTCTCTAAATTGCTGTTTAATTTTTATTTCGTAATTTTGAGTAAATAAAGGGTAAAATTTCCGTATTGGGGCGTACTATTGCAAACTAGCCCTTACCCAGACCCAAACTTCTATAGTAATATACGCGATAAAACTGCATGCATAAATAAGTACGCCCCAGTACGGAAATTATCCCAAATAAAGAACCGTGTCGGCGTTTTTTGAAAGGCCGTTTATTTTTATTTTACAACCAAAAGCCGAAATTGCACTTCTGTAAACGAAAGTGGCGGAATTTTATTCCGATAACATGAAAAGTTTGTAAAATTTAAAAAATGCTGACAAGGTTTTGAACTTCAGTTATTTAGCTATAAAACTGCCAAATTTCGAGTCAGTAGGCAAAAATTCCCCAAGTTGGAACCTCGAGTGTTTCATAGATTTGACGTAAAAATGGTTTCGAGAAAAAAGCTTTTAAAAGTTATGACGTTCTCTCAAGCCAAGATCCTAAGATCACTCAGCCAATGAAAATCATTTCCGGCGGTTCTGTTTTCCGTTTGGCGCGAAAAATTAAATTATTTGACAGAGGTGATCGAGTTGTTTTTAAAATTTACGCAAAACACAATCGAGCAATACTGTTTGGATTAGCTTTTTCAAAAACATAGATGGGAAAAGAGAAAAAGAATAAAAGGGCATCTAATGGACATTCACAAAAAAGGCTGAAGGCCAAAATCAAGGAACCCATGGGTTGCTGCTACTGCAGATTTGCAATTAACTGCACAAGACCGCTCAAACTGTCAAAAGGGCGTGATAAGCCGTTTTACTTTTTAAAAAATTAAAATTTTTCTGTTTCAAAATCTCGTTCAGTATATGAATAATCCCAATTTTATTTTCACTCTTTTAAAGGTTTGCTATATATTGATCTATCCGAATAGCTAATAATATCGTTTTGGTCATTTCCATCGGTTTCAAACTGAAGGGTAACCTTAAGCAACAGAAGCAATATTTTGTCATCTGGTTACCATCTACTGTCAAAAGACTTTCCCTGAAAAAAGACATTTTCGGTTGTTTAAAAATAAAATAAAGCAACTGCAAAATAGCTTGTTTACATTCAATAATTTGAGTTTATTTTCGACAGTTTAAGTTTATTTCTCATGTCATATTCCTTGTGTGCAGTCATACAAATAACATTGATTGCAGCTTGGTCCAAGCTAAAAGTCCACGCCATATTGCTGTTCTGCTCCACTTGTAAAGTTACAGACAGTGGATTATAAATAAAACAAATGGTTAAACATGTTTATTATATGACTGACTATTTTCGCATGGTATAATTGGTCAGTTCGATATCCGTAACTGACAATACAGACTCCGGTATAGACCTTCCAAACTGCTTTTTTTATTTTGGAAAAAGTGTTAATAAAAAATTCACAATAATCGTTTAGTTGCATTGAAAAAAAAAAAGCCAAACTTCTAAATTATAATGTTTTAGTTCATTCTCAAAGTATTAAGCGGCAAAGTCAGTAAACGCCAAGAAAGACGATTCAGATTTGTCTTCAAGTTAGTAAATAGACAAGTATTTCAATGAACATTTCAAAAGCACAAGCACAGAAAGAAAACAAGCGGATATTTTGATGTCAACAACATACCCAGCTAGAAACTCAGCAAAGTTCTCAGCCTCTTCTTTCATAACATCTGTGAACAAGAAACGAGATGGCGGCAAAGACGAATATGACACTTTGAGTAGTTTTCAGAAAAAGACGAACGATTTATCAGAGAAAAAAAAGTTTTCATTATTCAATTTAATTTGCCGAAAAATAATGACTTGTACGCATTTTGCCGAAAAATAATGACTTGTACGCAATTTAATTGCGTAAAAGTCAATTTCAGCTTCAGGTCAAGATACTTTTAATCGAGCAGCTATGAATAAACCATAAATCTGCTCAGTAACTGTTTATTGGCGAATCTCCAGTTTGAATGACCTTATGCTGTTACAGTGTAGTAGTAAGAGAATTCCGTTCGAGTTTTTATGGGTCAAATGAAGCATGGAGAATCAGTAATTCTGCGTTAATGTGAATTGATGCCGTTGGTTCCAAATGCACAAAATCAGTGAAATCTGCCTGAACGAAAGCAACAGCGACGAACTGCTGAACACTTTTGTCCGCACAGATCTGTGTGTATTGTGATAACAAAAATGAAAATTAACTTTTTGAATAACTTCATTGAACTTTGAAGGTTTTGTCTCAATTTCAGTAGAGAAAAACTTTTTAACATTGCTATTGTTTACCAGCAACCCGTTTGGTTTGTCTCCAGAAATTTCTTCACTAGAATAAATTAAGTTATGGACCGAAATTTTTTCTTCATGGTCGCGTGGTGTCACGCTTGGGGAACTCGCACTCGGTTAATAAGAGATATTTGGAACTTGTTTTTGTTTATGCTATTTTATCGTTTGAAAAATCCGTTGTATTATCTGTAACTCCACAAGGTTGTCAAAAAGATTTAGAGTAGCGGGAGATGCCAAAAAAGTAGGAGGAGGCCCCACAAAACACGAAACACATCTTAACTCGATCGCTGCCTTCTGATCATTCTCATCTTGTTTTTCATAGAACTTCTTCTTTTTAACCAAATTAAAATCTAGCAAACTTCTGGTTACCTTTTATTCTCTACATGCATGAATTTGCGTGATGACGTAATTCGCAAGTATATAGTACTAAATATCACGGTAATTTTTAATGTTGGTCTGACGTGAAAAATCCCCTATATTCTCCATCTTGACACACTCAATTTTCATCCATTTTGTTCGTCCCTTTCAGTTTCATTTTAATGTTTACTGTTTAGTTTTAATTCTATCAGTGTCGTGCAGCTTCGTTGCTGAAAATTGAGCTAAAAGTATATGAAATTATAGTTGCTCGCGCATTTTTCTGATCAGCCGGTTAAATGCACCGGTTGCAATATTGTCTCAGTGTAATAGATACTTTATATCAATACAGGGGTCACATTACAATAGTCAATACATGTACTATAGCTAAAGCTAAATCCTTTACGAGCCTAGTGGCCCATGGAGCCGGTGCTTATCTCCGGTTTCTGTAATGTTAAGCAGATGAGAGTCTATGACACTCCCTGGATGGGACACTAATCCATCACAGGTTAGCTCCCAGCAGATGCTGGTACTCATTTACCTACCCCGAAAGGATGGAAAGCTGAGTTAGCTTAGGCGGAAAAGAAGATCGCACAAATATTCGAATCTCAGCAAAGCCGAGGATTGAACCGGGGACCTTGTGGCTAGAAGGCAGAGATCTTACCAACTGCGCCAACCACGACCGCCCAACCTCTTAAATCTATCTACCGTAAAACTAAATAAACCTGAAATAAACCTGAAAGTTGTTTAGGTCTTTTCGGGCCTTATTAACGTGGAATAGCTAACAAACAGGCACCTGTTCTCACACAATATAAGTAAAAATAAAAGCGCAATGCTTGTATGATAATGCTTAAAACATTAAAACCCACTTTAGCGACTTCATGTTAGATACTAGCACGCATGTGCTATCTGTACTTGATTTTATTCATACCAACATTATCCCGCAAGATTTACGCTTTTCTTTAAAAAAATTGAAATAAAATTACGACAATTATTTTCCTATATGAGAAATAGTAACAATACAACCTAAGAAACTCTTCAAATAAGATATACAACTTAGGGCAAATTAAAAATTTTCCCCGTTTCTCATTAGCCGCCCACATTGCTAAAAAGCCGCCGCATCAAATTTTGTTTAAAAAAAAAAAAACCCTCAAAACTAAGGGAATATTATAATTTTCAGACTTATCAACATTCTTATCCTTCTCATATCAATTTCAAATTTGTGTTTTCTAAAAATATCTGTATTAATTATTTTGTAATTTATAAATAAAGAGTGTTATTGTTGCAGAGGTATTTGGTTTGCTACATGCTTCTTTACAAAAAAAAAAAAAAAAAAAAAAAAGAAACGCATTTGCCACATTTACTTTTTAGAAAAATTTTGATGAGAAACCGAAAATATTTTTGTTTGGCCTTGTATATACATTTTTAAAATTGCATTCGGCTTGCATGAGTGTTATAGTAATCACTGCTATCAATATTGTTCACATTTGGGCTATATTAGTTTAGAAAAAACAAACAGTTTAAACGTTAATCAAAGGTGCAGATGCCAAAACAATTTTATCCACGTTTATGACCAGTTTGTCGCGTGGAAACTGCTGGGATTTTGACGGGAATGTTTGCTAATAAGGTTCCAACAGTGACAGGCAATCATCTATTTGGATAGGAAAGATTTCTATTCACTCTGAGCTGGGTTTCAGCAAAGGAGAACCATGTCCCGTCCTTTAGGGAAAGTTTTTCTTTTCCTATTTTTAATAGCACCATCTTTAGGTGAGTAGATTTGAATGGTTTTCTTGTTGTCGTAATTGTTGTTAAAAGGCTTTTAGAAACTTAAATATTTCAAAAAATAAAATCGTTTTTTTTATCTCTTAGTGCTGAAGCAATCTTTACTAAGAATTCACCTAGATTAGCACTTTTAAAAATGTTGTTTTTTTTTAATTTGGAGTGAAAGCATTTTTCTAGGCGCAAAAGCTTCAAAAATGTATATATTTTTTTACATAAAAAGAGATATACCTTAGCTTTTAAAAAAACCTTAAAAAGTATTGAATCTCAATTTGTTTTAACCTGAATCTTTTTTGAGCATTCGAGCGGCAATCAAACTAAAGGCCTTTTCAAGCGATGTTCTTGTTAGAAATTCTTAAGACAATGACAGTTTCTACAGCGGAAAAAATAACAAAAAATCCAACTTTTTTAAAGTTTACAGAGTTTTGAATCTGAATCTGTTTAAACAATCTTTTCTGAGTAGAAAAGAAAAGCAATACTCGAACTCTTTCAAGCTTACAGAGAAATTCAATCTACAAAAAACGTATTTTCTGAGCATTCATGCAACAGGGCCACTTAACTAAAATAAAACAATGACTGATCTTACAACGTCGACAACAATATTTTACTTTGATATTATCTCGATACCGACTGATCACGATTTTCTCCGATCCACCGCAAGAGCCGATCTTACACGGTTAGATTGCACTGCGATATTAACCTGATTTATCAAAAATAAAACTATACAAAGCGAATCAGTGTTCATTTTCAAACCTGTTTGAAAACAAGAAAGGAGCGTTAAACTGTTTGTAATGAGTTGAGCTTTTTTCTGTTTGTTCAGCAATGGCGATTCAAATCATTAAATTTATCATAACTACCTGCAATTCCTCTATCAAAGTTTTCTTCAATGAATGTGTTAAATTCTGAAAATTATTATTTTCTTTGTTTGATAACATTCTTGCTAAGGCTTTTAAAAACTGACTTACCAGTCGCTGAGTGTATTAAAATTCTTTCCACAGTAAAGTCATAGAATAGACACTCAAATCCTTAAAATTTGTGCTGTCTGCAGCCATAAGCCATTGGCCTGCGATATTGGAAAACAACTAAATGTATGCATAGCAATGTTAGAAAATGTTATCTTGTTAAATTCAATTGCATTTTGGACCGTAAAACTAAGGTGTCAAATTTAAGGATTAAAAGAGATAATTGATAATTGCTCTTTATATCTTGGTGACTTCAGAATAAAAAGTTTTTCGCTGAGATTGTTCTTATTTCTTTGAGTAATTTTGATTGGAAGAAAAAACTATAATCAAAGGATTTATATCTCACACCGTAGGTAAGCATTTGTCTATTGTTTCAATAATATCACTCTTTACAGATATCTATCTGCTCTTTATCTTGGTGACTTCAGTGGTAAATTTTTTTCAAATTGTTCTTATTGTTTTGAACATTTTTTATTTGAGCAAACAGAAAAAAAAATATAATTAAAAGATTTATGACGAAACATTTCCCACCGAGTAGCAGGCGTTAATCTTTATGGCACGGCTCTCAAACTTTCCTTATTCTAATCGTTTTTTATCTTTTTGACTTCAGTGGCAAAAAATTTCCAATTATTTTTTAAATTTTTAAAGCAATTTCACTTAACTGAGTAAAAAAACATAGAAACAAACGACAAGTCTCCCACCGGTAGCAGTCGTTAATCCATTGTATCAATCAAAATTTGCAGATTCTATATATCTGATATTTATGTACATAAGTGGCAGAGGTTTTCAGTGTATTCTTATTTTTTGAGCAATTTGAATTGAATAAAAAAAAAACTAAATAGAGTCAACAGATTTTATTAACGAAACATCTCCCACAGTACAAGGCGTTAATCTCAGTGTTGTATCAATTTCAAAATTTACAGATTCTATATATCTGATCTTTATCAAGCTTGATGACTTAAGTAGCAAAGGATTTCAGTTGTTCTTATTTTTTGAACAATTTAAATTAAATTTAAAAAAAGAAGAATCAGCGGCCGGATTTATAAACTAAACATCTCCAACCGGTAGAAGGCGGTAATCTGTTGTATCAATCTCAATAATTACAGAATCTTTTTATTTGATCTTTGTCTTGATGAGTTGATGAACAAAAATTAAGACCAAAAAAGATAAGACCAGGTTGAAGTTTTGATCAGAAAGTATTTGAGTACATCCTCTTTCTTCATAAGAACCAACTTTGTAAGACCATTCAGGCTGAGATGTGAACAAAACTTAAGGTCAGAAAAGATAAGACCAGGTTGAAGTTTTGGTCAGAAAGTATTTCTGTACACGCTTTTTATTCATAAAAACCAACTTTGTAAGAGCATTCAGGTTGTGATGTGAACAAAACTTAAGGCAGAAAAGATAAGCCAGGTTGAAGTTTTGGTCAGAAAGTCTGTCAGTACATCCTCTTTATTCATAAGAACCACTGAATTTTGTAAGACCATTCAGGCTGAATGGTCCCGCATCTATCTCCCCTCTCTCTCCTCTCCTGTTAAAAGCAGCTAATTGACATCTTGGTTTGCTCTAGGTGCTAAATCATGTGATCAACCTCTTGGAATGCAAAATGGTGAAATTGACTACCGGTCCATAACCGCCTCCTCATTTTTGGACGACAGTTTTCTACCGTACCGTGCCAGACTCCACTGGGGGGATGGTAATTACTTCATTGGGGGGTGGTGTGCGGCTAGTAACAACCTGGAACAGTTTATACAGGTAGATTAAACATATGTTGTGGTGTGACGTTGGGTTTATTCAGTGTTAAAACTTTGTAGAATTAATATACCTTCTTATGAGCTAGCGATGTGAATATCATCTTCTTATTTCTAATATGACGTGAGAACAGACCTGCCTACCCCACAAAACTCAAAACCTCGAAATGGACTTTCAGTAAAAAGTCTGGATAATTTATATATTGCCTCATTTAGTATTCAAATCTACACAATGCTGACAAGGCCCGGCGTGTATATGGCTGCTAACATTATATAAGTCTCTTCATTTTTCATGGTAGATTTAATGGCTAAAACCAGCTACCAGCGCGGCCTTAGTTCCCATGGCTTCAATGAAATTACCTACTAACACAAAGGTGCTATCTATAGTTGCTTTTTATCATTAAAGCGATATCCCACATGCATTACGTCCATAAATCGCAAGATGGCGACCGGACGTCCTGATTCATGCTCCGTGGCTTCGGTGGTTTCTGTGGTTCTATTAATTCTTTTTCAGTTGCTGCTATTTAATAGCTATCTAACTACAAGCAACAATTACAATCACAATCCTACTCGAAAGATAACAGAGAGTTTCTACGCATCAACTTGGAGGCTTTTCAAGCCAGTATCTTGCATTGCAGAAGATGTAAAGCTTCGCATATTTACAACCCGCAAATTTAACAACTTCAGTGGTTATATTGTTGGTCTTCTCCTATTATGCGGTGACATTTCAAGCAACCCTGGCCCTGACGGACGAGATGAAATTAAACTTGGAACTAAGCATCCTTATTTCCAACTGAAGGAAAAGGGTCTTAAACTTTGCCATCTAAATGTTCGTTCCCTTCCCCGCCATTTTGAAGAAATCAAAATGCTAATACTCATGAATGATTTCGATCTATTTGCAATGAGTGAAACTTGGCTCAATTCTACTTGGACTGATCCAGAACTTGCAATTGATAACTATACAATTTACCGCTATGACAGGACTGATGCTAAAGGAGGTGGAGTAGCAATTTATGTAAAAAACTCGCTTATATGTCGACGTATTGATCTTCTCGACAAAGAATCAAACACTGAATATGTATGTTTGGAAGTAAAACAACACGTTGCTGGAACAAAATTTTTATTTATTGTTTTCTACCACCCTCCCAAGTCAAAGTCAAAGGGTTTTGATCAAATCGCGCAGATAATCGAATTAGCTTCTTGTCACTGGAACGAAATTATAGTGACCGGCGACTTCAACATAGATCTTCTCGATGCGACGAATGCAAACTGCAAGCTGATCAAGATATTCCGGGATGCAGGCTTGAAGCAATTAATAAACACCGCAACGCGAGAATACAAGAATACGTCTACTTTATTAGATCACCTATACACAACACACGAAGATAGAATAACCGAAATTATTGTTCCAGTTTATGGTCTAAGCGATCACTATCCAATTTGCTTTACGCATAAATTTAGCAGAGGTAAACGCAGTAAATACCATCACGAAAAAATTACGTATAGGAATTTTAAAAACTTTTCAAAAGAAAACTTTATTAACGATCTAGCGGATGTGCCGTGGATAGCTCTTGACGCCTATGCTGATGTGGACAAAAAGCTAGAATGTTGGAATGCTATGTTTATGGAGGTGTTAAATAAACATATACCACTGGTCACCCGACGGGTGAAAAACAAACAAATCCCAGGTTGGATGAATCGGGACATCATTAGGCAAATATGTGTCAGAGACAAACTTAAAGCACGTGCTAAACACAGTGCGTTGGCGAGAACAATGTATAAAAAGACCAGGAATCGAGTTGTCAAATTAATTACCAATGCAAAGTCCAACTACTTCAAAGAAAAGATTGTAGAAAATAAAAATAACACAAGAAATCTCTGGAAACTGTTAAAGCAGTCAGCACCAATTAAACCCACCTTAAAAGCACCCAATGCTATTTTGGTCAACGGTGAACACGTTACTGATCCAGTCAATATAGCGGACGCATTTAATGAATATTTTACCTCGATAAATGCAACAACGGTGTCACATGATTATGAAAACTTGACAACCTCACAATCTGAGCTTGATATTCTCTTACAGGACTTTGTTAACAGTCATGTACTGCCCTCATCACAAAATAAATTTTGTATCCCATTTATTACCAAAGAAATTGTGGAAGCAGATCTAAGTAAAATCTCTTCTAACAAAGCAACAGGTCTGGACGGCATCAGTATCCGTGTGCTGAAAGAAGCTCTACCAGCAATATCTTCAAGTCTCGTGCATATCTATAATAC
>JANCMA020523006.1:0-10336 GCA_024336925.2 Zoanthus solanderi | reverse complement strand
AACTTTAACTGTTTACTGGTTCAGTGAAGAAACTTTAACTGTTTACTGGTTCAGTGAAGAAACTTTAACTGTTTACTTTTCAGAAAGTAACGCCATTCATGTACAATCACGACGGGTCACTATGACGACGATCCAGCCCCCCCCCCCCCCCCTTATGTTCGACGTTGTTATTCTAAAAAGTGACAAAACTAGCTTTCAGTTTTATCCCTGGTTTGAAATCATAATGTTTCTTATTCTCAGGAACAATGTTCAATGATTGCTTAACTGACGTTTTATGATTTTTTGACGACAAACATTTATTTGTTGTCATGTCGCTTCATGAAACCATTCCATGTTGTATAAACCATTTTTGTCGTGTATTTCTTCACTCTTTAATCCTTGTCGAACAGCAGAGTTGGTGTGCGTCAATAAATATTCCATTTTTAACTTTAGATCTTTCTATGTTCTTGTGAGAGTTGACCAGAATAAATTATGTAATTACAGTTCCCACCAAAGGCCTTGTCAAATTAGCTGATAAAATAAACAGCCTAGGTTAACAGTGGCTTCCTTAACATGCACTAGCAGCTGACTACCAAATTATATTGAAGAAACAAACTGTTATGCTACTTGAGCGATATCGGCTATTCGCGTAAATTTTAGCTTGGAATTCCCTTTTCAGGCAATGGATTTACCTATAAAAACTCTCAAAAGAGAGTTCACCTCGTGTTTCACTTAAACCTTCAACCTCTAGGATTTGAGATTGTTGATCCTAATCTTATTAAGCGGGTTTTTCTCTATGCGGATTCTCACTCAATGAAATCTAAATTAGTTCATTTAATTGTTAGACTAAGTGTGACGTCTGCTTCAGTATTATTACACTCCTAGCTGTTTTTACCTTTGATATTAATGATTAAACATTTATGTTGTACTTGCCTTGCAGATATCGTCCACTGAATCAGAATCTCCAGAAGGTACTTTGTTTTGTATTGATTTCAATTTTAAAAATATATTTTAAAATACTTCCTGATTTAACCTTGAAGTAACTTAGCAGGCACATGGGGCAGAATGGTTATTGTTTTCTTTTCGACATATGGTTTAATCTATCCATATTCATTTAATTCACAACGTGCTTTCTTCTCAATGCATGCTGGATTGGCTGTGCAGGTGTAATCTTGTGAACTTGCTGGGTTTATAAATATTCGGAACTGTTTGATAGCGTGCGATCAGGGATGTCTAAAACGTTCTCAATAAATGAATGTTTACTGATTTCTAAAATGTTAATTAACTCTTTCTCTTGAGCCTTCTTTGGTTGTTTTGTGCATGACAAACACTGCACATGCAGTAAATTGAGGGCTTAGATTTTGTTTTCTTGGAGGTTCTTTTATTATGACCTTAGATCGCGCTCCCTGAAACTGGCTCTCAAAATAGATTGTTGCAGTGTTGAAATGAAAGCTCCAAAATGTTGCTTCGGTTTGGAATGTCATTTGTTTCTACAGCGCATTTTACTTGACTACTTAAGCGAATAAACAACATATATCGCCTAACCCATGTGTTTGCGGGTCTATAGTCCTTATGCAACACCCGGGGTAAGTTTCCTTTATTATTGACCAGGTTCATGACTCAAAGCTTCGCGCAAATTTCTACACTGTGATTAGCAGACAACAAGTCTGTACCAAAGAGAATTTGATACCTCAAGATAAATTAAATATAAAGTTTTAGTCATATAATTCATTGCTCCCTAACAAGCTAATGGAGGATAAAGAATGAGGAAATCTAGGTACGAGCAACCTTTCCCTTAATATTATATTAATCTGTTATTAATAGACTTAATTTAGATTTATAATGTAAACACTAAGAAGACTATTGTTATACAGTCATTTATGATACATTATCTGCAACAGAACGTATTATTTTAACTGTCAATTTGACTGGTGGACTTAATTGGCATCCAAATGCCTTCTCTGAAAAAAGCCCTTTGAGAATGGATGGATAGGCCCTGGTCTCAACAGGCACAGCGGACATTTTTTTAAGCAGCAGTTGTGAAACGAACTCGACGTACACATACATGTTGCAACGCTTGTCAGAACTATTGAGGGTATCGGTTGAATGTCTGTAGTCTTTAACCTCTACAGGCTGAAACAACGGTAGCTCTTGTCAGTTAGCTGGGGGATTAGCAGGTGACAATGGGTAGTATACGCTTGGAGAAGTTATCCGTCTTTTTATATAAGTTTTCATGGAGCATGCAGCAATTCTTGCCATGTGAGTGAAAAGTGAAACGTTTTGTTCTGCTACTTTACGATAGAAGGAGCACCAAGACATACGTAAGTGAGGCCACAAGTAATTTTTGGCACAAATTGTAGAAGTTTTGATATTATTCTACCAACTACGGCAGCGTTGTTAAGTAGCGTAAATATACCAAACCGATTACAGATGGGGCCAGCCACTCGCACCCATTCCACGGCTCCCTTCCCTTATCGAGTGGGGATGGACTCAAAAAGAAGATGGTTGGCAACCGCCATGGACAAAACTGCCCGCAAAAATCAGGTCCAGTAGAGAACTTCTTCGATGGGCTAGCAAGTAACCTGTCAGAGGATGGATCATGTTTTATGGCGGCTCTAGCCTGTGAAATCATTTTTGATATCTGGTAGAGTAAGTTTCACAGGAACGCAAAATGTCAAAAGAAAATTAATGCAAATCTTTATTGGGATCAAAGCAGGGGATAAATCAGAATGTTTGCTTTTGGCAAGAATGTAAAACTATAAAGTCAATAACTTGCAGATGCAAAAAAAAAATGACAGTAAAGTATCAAAAGGGTAGGCAGCTCCTCCAGAAGTGTTTGAACTAGGAATTTAATTCGTCGGCTTTGACACTGCTACCACACTATTTCCGTTTTTGGAGCTTAGTGCCAGAGACATTTACTTACCTTTCTTCTTAATATAGGTTGTGTACTTGTCAATGAACAAAATTTACAGACATTAAATTTATTTTTTTGTTTTCTTTGACATGTTGTTGTCTATTTCCTTGAATGAAAATTTGGATATTTTGTCTTCGAGCTGTATTTGCTCTTCTTAAGTGATTAGAATACTTTGTTATCCTAATCTTTACTGTCAGCGGTACCGAGGTTAAACAGGGCGCCCGTGGGTCCTTAAAAAGTCTTATTTTGTACTTTGAATTTTTAAGGTCTTGAAAAGGTCTTAAAATTGGAAATGTTCTTTGTTTAGGTCTTAAACTGTCTTCAATTTGATTTCCAGTCAAAGATGTTTCTTCCACAGGTTAAAATTTGAAGCTTTTTTTGGCTATGTTGCTTTTTGTGCACACAGAATGCCTCGAAGAAGCATCGCAAAAGGCATGAAAAAGTGCACGAGTAGTCACTTCAAAACGTTGGGCTGCAGCATTCTAATCTTTCACTAGATCGTGCGAGCAATATTTTAATTTTAAACATTTTAAACTTTGATGGTTTGGGTCTTAAAAAGTCTTAAAAGATCTTAAATTTTCAGAGTTGGAGCCCGCAGGAACCCTGCTAAAAGGGACACCCCAAAAGGACCTTATTAAATATTCAATATCATGACGTCATGTTCGGTCTCAATTGACAGTAGAATCTAGTTCGACCAAGTAATACCTTTATTCTTTAAAAAGTGAAAAGTCAAATTGAACTGCCTCCGGCACGAATGTCGAACTAGATTCGACTTTCGATTGAGACCGAACATTACGTCATGACTTGAATATTTAATGAGGTACTTTTGAGGCAAACCTTTTAACCGCGACCTTTGTCATCTGAAAGGTTATTAGAATCGAAGATCTTCAAGACTTTGGATTCATTTAGTTGTGCAGTAATATATGACTGTCCCTAAAAACGACAAAATTGTTTAAAAAAACGATAATTGCTAATCAGCGCCATAGCAGGTCTTGTAAAACTGGCGGTGCAGTTATCTTGGGTTTAAAATGCCAAATGAAACAAAATCAGAGTGTCTGAAACTGGTAAACTGATAGTTGCTGTTTTTCTGTTGGGATAAACTGAAACTAGGGGGTTTAGGTTGGCCCGGCCTCTCCCCTTGCTATGGCCCTGCTAACATATTCTAACTGTCAAGTTAGCCTTGACACTGGTAGGGTTGGGGATGTTATAGACTGATTTCAATAACGGTCAAAAATCCAAAGAGTTGTAAGTGGAGAAAAGTACGTTAATTTGATGAAGAGAGATGGTGGCCATGATCAACTGAACTTTGAAATAAAAAAGAAAGGAAAAAAAAACAACATTTTAATTAAATTTTTGCCTTGATCGTACATTCTGGACTTTGGAATTTAGTGATTTGGTTAATCCTTTAAAGCTATACAGTAAAATAAAAAAATCATAACAGCTACATAAAAGAAATGCTATGCTAAGGAAGAATTTCACCTTGTATTAATTTACGGCACAATGTAGAGTTTAACTTCAATTTTTGTGCAGATTTTTTGAGATCGCTTTTGCTAGCGATGCCAGACGAGCATCATGTCTGTTCGGAAGACGATCACCCACCGTATGCAGATGTTTGCTTCGAAATACAGGGCTGCAGGTTTTACGGACATAAGGTGCGAATATCTTCTTACTATTTACTTTTCGTAGTTTTGTAAAAAAATGATTTTTGATTGATTGATCATGAAAGTTGTTTTAAAGATTTTTATAGTGAAGTATTAGTAAATAAATACATTTGCAGATGTCAGAAAGCAATTATCAATTATTTTAAGACCCTGAGGTATTGTTGCGTTCTGGAATCGAACCCGAGGGCCCCGCACGGTAGAATTGCACGTTACCAGTTAAGCTAACTAGGCGGCGGTTGAAAACTAACCGCTTATTTTATGAAGGATTAACTAAATCTAATTGTTCTTAGCCAAAGTCCAAAAGTAGAGTTCATTTCCGTCTAAAAACTAACCACCTATTTCTGAAGGAATAGCTAAATTTTTATCGTTCTTATAGGTTTTCTTCTGTGGGCGCAGTGACTACTTTAAGGCGTTGAGCGGCTACTTTGTGGAGTGTGTACCCCATGAGAGTTGTCTGGAACATCAAGAAGAAATTCCCATTTTCAGACTTAATCATATTTCTCCTGAAGTGTTCTCAAGCGTCGTTTCGTACATTTATCAAAACACAGCTGAGGTACATTATATACAGTATCACTTGATCAATGACCTATTGCAAATCCTATAGCAAAAGCGCAATGCTTGTGGGATGTGGCTATGAAGATAAACGTCAAGTGTAGATGGCACAAATGTGCTAGTAGCTAACTTGAAGCCATGAATATTGCGCTGTGGCCACGTTGGTAGCGGGCTTCTACTATAAAAATTTGTAAAAGAATACATAAAAAAATACTGCTTAATTTCCAGTAAGTATTTCTTTAATGGACTGGTCCGAATAAATAGCCCATTCCGCCAGTCTTCAGTCACATGGACTAATGAAGGATCAGTTAGGGTCCAAAATTGCGCTTTCCGTGTCGCCAATGCGACTAAACATTTTGCACTGGCGAGCAGAATTTCACAATGGTCGCCAGCGGGCGAACAACTATTTTACTCCACGATAATTAAACAAACAATAACTTTGATTTTCAGCCAAATCGATTAAAATGAAATTCAAAGCCGCCCGTTAATTGGTCAATAATTTCTTACCCTTTACTTTCTTTTACTGTAAAGTATAAAACCGATTTTTCTGTTATTATAACACAACGTTTCACAGCTACGGCTCCATCACATTGCGGACGCAAGAAGCCACGTGCGTGTTTTACCATGAATATTAGGGACCTTTAGCACCGAGGATGGCAACGCGAAGGACAACGGTTCAGAAAAATTACATTCCAGACTTACTTTTTACTTCTTTGTGCGTTTCATAGGGGTTTTCTTTTCTCCGCCTTAAACCTTGTGAGCAGAAGGCGATTAAATGTTTCTCCATGAAGCTAAACAAATGCCAAGAACTTATCTGTTGTTACGTCCTTGCAGTCCTGAGAACTCCAAAAAAGGTTTTTTCACGTTCTAATTTTAGCGACAACTCCGTGCAGGTGCCGAGCTCGATGCATTCCAACGTGCAGTTATTTTAATGCTATTGTTCGTTGCCGTCGGCTTGGGCGTCGCCGTCCTTATTGTTAAAGGTCCCTATTGCTGGTTTTCACCTGACGTCATGGCGGCCATGTTGGTGTACTCTTAACAAAAGAATTTTGATTATTTCTTTTGTTTGGGACACGAACATGGCCGCTATGTCTATTGTCTTTTGTGCCTCTTGGGATTGTGTGAAAACCAAGAATTTATTCAGGCAGTGTGGTGTCCAAAGATGTTCTGAAATCTTTTCGTATTTCATTACAAAGTGAAGACGGAAAATCCACGAAGAAATTTGAAGATTTAGATATTTTCTGGGCGTTAAAAGGTGGAAATGTAGATCTGTAAAAGTGGTCAAAAGATGATTTCAGTACTGGTTTGATTTCTGATGAGGTCGATTGCAAATATTTTGCCGGCAAACCAGTGGCATTGACTTTAACCGGATACGGAAACTGTTTATGCAATTCTGCCTCTCATCTTTTGCCGAGATCAATTACGTAATGGCTTTTTGCGTCTTCTTTTTTGGCAGTCGCATGAAACTACGTATATCAGGCTGGCATTCGATTCTTTCGTCGTGGTTTTTCAATGGTAGATGTATAAATAATTAACGTGTTTGTATTTAATTTACTTCGTTAGCGAAAAAAATTGCTATTGCGGCCCAAAACGCATTCTCTTTGTTCTGATTCTTAGAATTTTCCATCCAGCGACCAAAATTCTTTTGTTTGTGTTTCTCTGCGAAGGAAAAATTTTATTGACAATTTTGGGCGACAACATTTTTCCATATGGCGACTAAAACAAGAATTTCAGTCGCCAGTTTGCGCCTTCCTAAAAAGTGAATATTGGACCCAGCCGTCTCAGTCAAGATCTTTTTAACAATCGGACATTACGTTAACATTTTATGCACATTTTACAGATCTAATTTTTAATTTCTTCATTTTTTGGATTCATTAATTAATGTTAACTTGCAATTTTAGGTTCATTTATTTGCAAAACGGCTCAAATCAAATACTTATAAACGTTTGACTGTTTTGATGCATTGGTATAAGAACACTGCCATCAGTCAGTCCTCGTAGTACTAAGTGTCTGTGAAATCCTTGGGTTGGAGTTGTAACAGCAAATGATTTTAAATATAAAAAATGCTGCGCCTCATGCGAAATGTCTAAATATATTGAATGAATACATTAAAGATTATTATTGGCAATATATATAAGTTAATTGTCTTCTGAGTTTGTCAAATGCCCTGCAACCAGAAGTAATATTTATGACCAGATGAATTATTGTTGAAAAGATGTGTGCAGGGGAACTTTTACGGTGTTTTTGTCACTCGTGACAGATAAACCAAATATCAAACATGTTTGATATTGTAGTCACGAATGACAAAAATTCCTCGTGTGCGGAGGGCAAAGCAAACTGATCCTTTAACAGAAAAAAGTACGCATGCGTACTATTGACAAAACAACATGCAGAACTTGTGAACTTCAAAGAATTCCCTGTCAATTCTGAAGCTTTTACGGAATTTTTAAGATTCTCTCTATCAAGTTTCGTATGAAAGTTAATTCTAACACACTATCCGTTTACATTCTTAAAAGCCACTGTTTTCCATAACTGCCGATGGGCTTCCATCGAACGCCTTCGACGTCTTTTTATTTTAAAAAGAAACAGTAATATTTCATTGTCGTCTAAGAAATAGTCTTCTTATAGCAAATTTGCTATGTTTTGTTAATAGCATGCATGCGTACCTTTTTGTGTTATAGTGCAATTTGCATTTGCTCACCGCACACGAGGATTTTTTGTTATTCGTGACAAAAAGTTTCAAGCATGTCATCTGTCACGAGTGACAAAAACACTGTAAAAATTTCCCCACACACTAGGAAACTTTGCTGATCCAACTTGTCATGAATAACAAACTTGTGCACGCTGCAAGTTCGCCAGTGTGCGGCGGGATTTAAAGTTTAATGTAAGTAAGCATACTCGGCTGTAATCTCGTACCCAGATCTCATTAAAAAGTGGTCTTGGCCGTGGGAGATCTGGGTACAAGAATAGCTCAGTAGGTGCCGTTGATAAAATTTATAAGAACGGGCTTTTGATACCTTGAACTAATTCGTAAAGTTCTTTTTTCGTAAATGAAATCTGCAGTAGCATAAAACATAGAAAACAAGATTTGTCCACTTCGCAAGAACCATTTGGCGACAGTTTTTTAATTAAGCTCTTTTTTTATTTTCAGCTCAGTGAGGAGAATGTGTACAGTGTGCTGTACATGGCTGATCATTACTTAATTCCAGGATTAAAGCAGCTCTGTGCAAACAAAATTAAGCACCTGCTTCATGTTGACAGTGTTATTCCAATCCTCAAAGCGTCTCGTTTATTCGGTCTGGAGAGATTGGAGATAGACTGTTGCCAATTCATAGCCACTGTGTTGGAAAAGGTGGGCGTTTAGTTTTCATTCTCTGTGTGAATTTTTACTTGTATCATATCATTTATATATAACGCCGCTTTCACTTGAAAAACCTGTTATTATATTATTAGGAGAAATCGCGGCTTAGTGGTCAGGGTTGGGGATTCGGATGCGTATGAACCGGGCTCAAATTCCAACTTGGATTACTGAATGGGTTTATAATTGGTCATCTCAGGGGCAAATTTGCCAACTGGTTTGCCTTCTATCAGTTGGGATTCTTAACATTGGAAGGGAAAGATTTTAATTAGTGTGAGGCGCTTTGAATGTTTATGGAAAAACGCTTACTTTATGGAAAAGCGCGTACTGCAAATTCTCACAACTCGGAGACAGTCAACCACATTGCTCACGCCATTTTCGTGCTTCATAGCGCTATGAAAACGTGCTTGTAGACCAATCAAAGCGCACGTACTATCCAAATTGTTTTATAATAGTGGTTAAAATTTAATACGTTTGTAGTTGAAACATGGTTAGTATTGCAATAGTAATTGATTATACATTAGTGATTGCAACTTATCAGTACATGGTATGGTTAGTATTACAATAGTGGGTGATTATTACATTTACTGCATGAAATATTTAAAATGTTTTCGAATTCGCAATCAACTTTTCAATTTATTACAATTCATCGTTAGTTTTCGACCTCAAATGAGAAAAGTATGGACAAGAAATGAACATTTCAAACAAACAACTTAAATAATATAATGCATAAGTAAATAATTCCTCATCAGTTGACGTTTCTCTGTTTCAAACCACAACTGGAATTTGGGGGTAATATTGAAATTTGGCACTCGTTTAACTTATGAGCATAAATTTTCAGTATTATTTGAATAAATTGTTCCTTAGAGATATGACTCCAAAAAATCTGCGTAAAAATATCGTGCTGTGAAAATTTTGAATGTTAGCAAGTTAAAAGGTTTTGATTTAAAGCTGATCAAAAACGTTTTTACATTATTTAAAATGATACCGAGGAAAAAAATCAATTTATATCGCAGGAAAAGGTCGAGGCAATGTATCAACCTTCTGTAAAAACGCGTTTAATGCTATCGATATCTGCAGTTCCTTTGCATCTTGCAAAAAACAGAAATCTCGTGAGCCTTCTTTTTTTTCTTTCGATGTTTACAACAGCAGCTCTTAACATTTATATATATTTACATATTTTTCTTACAGCTTGTTGAAAAAGATGAGTTCACGGAACTAGTTCTAGAAGATGCTGCAGGAATAACTGCGAGAGAAGAAACAGATTCCATTCCAGTTATTGATGATATTCGGTTCCATTTGTACAACACCGCGTTACCTTCAGCGGGATTGGAAGAGTTGGATTCGGTCGCCAAGCTTAACATCTTAAACGATTTTCTGCTTAAGCTTGGCTTAGAATGTTAACTGATTTGTACATATTATAAGAAAGCGGACTTGTTTCAGAAAAACTGAACTGAACTTTTTGCTCGTGGAGCATTAGCTCAAGAGCTACATTGCGGTGGATCAGAATATCGCGCTCAAACAACAAAATTTTCGAAACTCAATCATCTCTAGATCTTCAACGAAAAAGATCATCGTCCTCCTAACTCTTTACTCGCGTAAACTAGTGTTTTGAACTGTCTATACAGCTGGTTTGCAGTTATTGCAGTATTTTAGCTCTTTACCTTACGGCTTGCGTAAACTAGTATTTTGAACTGTCTATACAACTGGTTTGCAATTATTGCAGTATTTTAGCTCTTTACCTTACGGCTTGCGTAAACTAGTGTTTTGAACTGTCTATACACCTGGTTTGCAGTTATTGCAGTATTTTAGCTCTTTACCTTACGGCTTGCGTAAACTAGTGTTTTGAACTGTCTATACACCTGGTTTGCA
>JANCMA020522901.1:0-10336 GCA_024336925.2 Zoanthus solanderi | reverse complement strand
TTAGTCAAGAAGCCCACCGAAACGCAAATTTTTTAATAGCACTGTATGAATTATTTGCAATAGGTTATCATCATAAACTAATGTTTTTCACCTTTTCTCAGCCTCAGCATGTTCTTAAATTGCTCTTAAATTTTTGGCGATTTTCAGCCTCATGTTCTTATAAAAAAGATTCTTATAAAAAAAAAAAGAGTGTATAGAGCCAAAAGGTTCATTACTTTATTTACCTGATAAGCCCTCAAATATTCTTTATTTTTGTTAATTCGTTGCGTAAAATCGTATGCTAAGAAAGCAGATGGCAAACAATGACACAAGTAATGGGGTTGCCTAAAGCAAAGTTCTTCAAATGTGCGATTAAAAATGTTGTTGTTTTGTCAAGGTCAGCAGAAAGATATCTGTTCTCCATAAACAGCAGGAGGTAAGAGAGATAGTACTGGAATATTTTGGTTACTCGCAGTCATGTTTCTTTTAATCCCATGTAACAGGACTTTAACTGAATAAATTTGAAATTTTAGTCTAAGGTAAAAAAGTAAGGTTACAATAATATTTCACTTTTTAATGGCAATTTTCCTCCAATTTTTTTTAATAACGCTTCGTATTTTGTCGAAAGGACTACCTAGCCGTAACTTGACTATTTTTTTTTTAAAAAACAAGACGACTGATTTCAATTTTTGACATGTTTCGCAGCTCCACTGCCGTCTTCATCCAATGGGTGTGAAATTAATTATCAAAAATGTGCAAAAAGCATTTATGAGGGTTTTTACTGTTTTGAAATGTGGATAATATTTTAAAAAGCATTTAAGAATCTGGCAGTGTAACTGGCGAAACATGTCTAAAAACTGAAACCAGTCGTAATGCTTCAATTTAGTAATTGATATAAACAGTTCATACTTCGTAGTGTGCGTATTTTAGCCATTCTTATCATAGAGTTATGAAAGTGTTTGATGTGCACTAAATCAAGATTCAATCTTTTTAAATACCAAAGTTTCAGTTTGTTTACCATTTCTTATCTCAGAAATGAAAAGTTTCTCATCAATAATTTCAAATCTTTGTGATAAAAAGCTCTAGAATCATTCCTAAACATCCGCTCATCTGGTACTTAAAGTTGTGTTAGTAAATTCCTTCGCCATTCTAAACACCGTCGGTCTAACAGAAACTAGCTGGCAACTTCATCTTCAATTGAAAATAGTGAGAAACAAGATGCGGTTTATTTTAATACTGACCCTTTTGGTCAGTGTACCGCTTTTGACGTTAACAAGAGCAGCACCACTCGCTGATGGGCAGGTATGTTATAAATATACCTTGTAGAATTAACACTAGCGAGGGAAAAGTTACACAGCACTCATTCTTCCAAAAAGAAAAACTCGGTTCTCAAGAATTGCTTTGGAGAAAAATGAGAAGAATGAGTTTAATGAGAAAAACTGAAGTTGATGTTAGGCCAGTATAAAGTTATTTACTTCCCATTTATTTCTAGCTGCTTTGTAAAAACAAAGACAATGAGTTTTCAATTAAAACTCCTAACAGCACTAGTTTAAACAACAGCTAAATATATACAAAAAGAGACATCAAATTCAAACCCGAGAAACTTTTTAGTGCTACACTGCAGAATTCATAAATGGCAGGGTCGCTTAATATCGCGAAGGTCTCATTTTCTCAAAAGAAACTATGAAAATGTTTGATAAAAGTTTAAAGTTTTTCGCAACTTTCACGAAATCCAATATTTGTAACCTCACGGTGTTTTAAAATGCTAAGTGATTCTGTTGTTCAAGATTAACAATAAGAACATTTTATTGTGTTGGGCATTTGTGGAGATGAGTTTGGCTCTATTTTTCAAAATTGATGGACTTGCCACGTTGGAGATGATGAGAAATTTTTCAATCAAGCCGAAAGGTTGAAACGCTTAGTTTCGTTTCAATATTCTTGTGATCGCGCGGCGATTGTATTAATTTCATACGGCTTGTCTTGCTCTTTATGGTTCCAGATCCATTTTGGATAAATCTGTGCTGTTTCTGAACTTTTCGTGCGTCAGTGTGCCCGCTGTGTCTTTGTGTGAACGTGTTTTTCTGTTAGGCCAAGTCGATGTTCATTGTTTTCTTCCTTCACTCTGGCTCTGCGCTAGTCTGCTGGTTTGGCGCTGGTTTTTGATGCGTTCGACCTTTGGCCAACATGTATTCGTATACAGTGGAACCCCGCCTTACGATCACCTCGTTAATACAACTACCTTGTTAAAAGTATGACGCGTATTTAGTGTCAAAATTTAAACCTTCATTTCGAATTTGCAAACCTTCATTTCGAATTTGCAAACTTTCATTTCAAACTTGCAAACCTTCATTTCGAATTCGTAAACCTTCATTTCAAATCTACAAATGTTCGTTTTGAATTCTCTAATGTTCATTTCGTAATGCGCGCCATATAATACGACCACTGTTTCTTGGCCTGGCAAAATGTCCATACATTTTGTTATAATAACACCCCGTTAATGCGACAAACAATAACTTTTTTGATTCCCAACGTGCATATTTCTTTCAACCTCGTTAATACGACCACTAATACATTCAGATAAGCGGCAATAGAAAATAAACCGTGAATAAATGTCTGATAATGATTACGATAGCGCTCAAGGGCCTGTTATACAGCCGAAACTAGCAACTTACGATCAGGTGCCTGCTATAATTTGGAGGATGTTATGTTTTTTAGTGTCTAACAGAAACTCTAACATCACTAAAACGAACTCGCGAAAGTGATGCACAGTGATTCGCTTGAGCGCATTCACGGCAAGCCAGTCAAGAGTTATAGATTTTTAACGCAAATCATTTTCATGAATGAAACTGAAGCCCGCTACATGCACGTCATCTTAGTTTTGTAAATACGTGCGGCAGTTCGTTTCCGTTTGTAAAGTTTCATTAGCTCGACTTGTCAAAATAGTTCTGTTTCAATGACAGTAATTTTCAAAATAAAAACTTTTTTCGTATATTTGAAAGTGTTTTTGTTATTTGTCCTGCTATGCTCTTATGAAAGTAATTTTATTATTTGAATGAAATGTAAATGCTTTAGAACAGTTGTTTGAAGGTGAAACTTTAATTTGATTCGCTTCAAATTACACGTCATCATCAACACGCCAGCTATGAATTAAGACCCTACCCCGGTAATACGACCACCCTGTTAATACGAACAAGTATAGATAGCACAATTGTGCTAGTAGCTAACTTGAAGCCACTGCATAACGTGGCCATAGTGCCCAATACAAATACAGTGACTTCAAGTTAGCTGCTAGCACAATTGTGCTATCTATACTTGAGTTCATCTTTATAGCCACATTCCACAAGCATTGCGCTTTTACCATTACTTATGTTCGTTTTGGGGAAACTGAGCCTGTTTACTAACTATGCCATGTTGATGAGGCCTAAAAAGTCCAAAACATCTACTTATAAGATCTAGCGAAGGCAGCTAGTCAGCTCAGGGCTAGGCCCTGGCGTTCTACTACACGAAACAGCTGTCCATGGCTGCTAGCAGTCAGCAGGCTCAATATTTTTTATGGTAGTTTAAAGGGGTAAAGCCCGCTACCAACGGGCCATAATGCCCATTATATAAGTGGCTTCAAATTAGCTAGTAGCACGTTTGTGCTATCTACACTTCATTTTTATAGCCACATCCCACAAGCATTGCGCTTTCAGTGCCATTACTTTTGTTAATGCGAACAGTTTTTTTTGGCCCGTTGGTGGTCCTATTATCGGGGTTCTACTGTACATAGTTAAGCCTGGTCTTCACTACGAAAGAAGCATAAACATAAGCATAAGCATAACGGGCTTATGTCGTAATGAGGACAGCCGCGACATAAGCATTACGTTGTAAGCAGGCGCAAAGCTAATTTTAGCTACCATGCTTTCTCTCTAACACACAAAACAAGATGGCGGACGAACTGCACTTACTCGCGATACGTTGGCGTTGGATTTTTGTGAGGGAAACCTGGAGCCAAGTTCCCTATGATTGGCTGAATGGTTTAATTTATTCTTATGCTTGTGTCGGTGTTGTCCTCACTAGCGACATAAGCAACATAACCATAAACATAAGCATAAGAAGAACAGAAGATTTTGATAATCTTGTGCTTGTGCTTATGCTTATGTCGCGGCTGTCCTCATTACGACATAAGACTTGTTATGCTTATGTTTATGCTTATGCTTATGTCGTAGTGAGGACCAGGCCTTAATTATACGTTTTGACCTTCTGTGCGCCTTACAATAAAGATGTACGTGACTGAGGCCTATCGTCGTGGTATCTTACAATCAATTGACACAAGATTTCTTTTTCGGCTTACCTTAAATTGTTGATTAAAGAACCTTTTTTTACACAATGGTTTGTGTGGACATGAAGGATGTGGTGAATTTTACATTGGAGAAACAGGCTAAAGATTACACGAAAGAATAAAAGATCATTACGCAGGAGATAAATCCTCATCATTAAAATATTATGTAAACATGCACTTGAAACAGGACACCAGTCTTATTATTATAAGAAAAGAAAGCTGTCTGAAACATTCTTTATTAAAGAACAAAGGCCAACAATGAATGAGCAAGGTCAATCAATTCCTTTGACTCTCTTGAACTAGATAAAATTTGCACTGACAGTTTTACTTAACATAATCTGAAGATGGCCGTCGAATGACAGCCGAAATATTAAACTCTAACATCAGAAAATTGAATAGCTTCTCGTTTTTTAAAATCTTTATTGTACAGTTAATTCCACAATTAACTGAATTAGACAAATCATCCTTGTCATCTCACAACATCATAAGGTCTTTGTAAGAAAATAAAACGCATAAAATTATGCTCCATGCAATTATTTCTATCTTATATAAAATTGTTTTTACTGCCTGAGTGCATTGTTTTTTTTTTTGCTTATGTATTGTTCTAAGTATGCTAATTATTCGCCTTGACCTTGTTACGAATGACCTTGTTTGGCCTACTCTGGCCCTGGGTCCTTACATCGGATAATATCGCCCAATACTGCTTAAGTCGCCCAATATAACCTAATATTATTGCTTGATTTTGCCAAAAATTCCTTATATCGCCTTGTCTACACGAGCACTTTTTATTTGAAAACCAAAGTTGGAGACTGGGATCAACGGATGACATCAAAAAGATTGCCAATTTAATGTGTTGTCTCGTCTACACGGACAGCTTTCTGTATGTGACAATTCTTATTTGCCACATAAAAACTAACACGCCAGTTTTTCAGCAAATATAATTGTCATACAAAAATTGGTCAATTTTGTTCGCTTCCACGAGCAAATAAAACTTGTCACATAAAAAATTACCACATAAAAATTGCTCGTGTAGATTGGCTTAACCAATCTGCGTTTTGAAGGAGCACAAGATGTTACTGTAGTAATCACAATCTCACAAACTAATATGATAATAAACCTTAAACTATAACAAAGAGAAGACTCGCGTGTACGACAATCCAAAGTATGAATTCTGATAAATCTAATAATCACGTGTCTTTGATGTAATCATTGATAGTATCTGATTTCTACAGTTACCAGGGCACAGCTTCTTCTTAACGCACTGGCCTTACTGTCTTCCCTCGGGAATAGTTTGTGTGCCGCCCACGGGACGCTGCTGCAGTGGAATTTGTGCAGGTGGAAATATTCCTGCGTTTAGGTCAGTACCATGTTTTACTTCGCTATGAGCCTAGAAACCTGTATACTGTGGTGTGGCCTATCTTAGAAACAAAATGATTTGGGTTGCTACTTCGTATAGCAATCGAGTTTCAGGTATTTCTAATGTTCGCCCATTCACCAAGAATGCGATCGCACAGAGTTAATCTCCTTCCTTCCACTAACACATATCATCGGTAATCAAAAGATTTACAAACAATTCATGAAATTGCAAAATTAGTATATGTAATCGAACCTTTACGAGTTCAATATGGAATTGATTTGCACGAGTGTGTTTTAAAAAGAATCAAAATTGCGTGAGCCCGTTAGTTACTACATATCATTGCTCTCCATTGTAATTGTTCTCTCTTATTATCACTTACTATCATTGCTATCCATTGTTCTCTCTTACTATCAGTTTATTACTATCATTGCTATCCATTGTTCTCTCTTACTATCAGTTACTATCATCGCTATATATCCATTGTTCTTTCTTAGTATCAGTTACTATCATTGCTATCCATTGTTCTCTCTTACTATCAGTTACTATCATCGCTATATATCCATTGTTCTCTCTTACTATCAGTTACTATCATTGCTATTCTATTGCTATCCATTACTAGTAATTGGTACAACATCAGAAATATACCAAATTACTGACAATTGTCAAAGGTGTTTTAAATGAATTGCAATTATTTTTTATTTGCCTAGAAAATAATCCTGAAGTAACACGCATACTCTGATTGGCCACAAATCTATTTTAGACAACTGAGCATAAATCATGGAATGACATCACATAATTCAACAGAAGTTTTTCACGATGGAAGTGAAGTTATTTTCTAAAAGGAATAAAACTGTATCACTTGTGTTTCTAGACAACAATATAGAATGCTATGACATATATAGAACACTCAAAAAGCATAGAGAAAGCTAGGCTTCAGTTCGTTTCCTCTCAACATTTTTCTCATGTTCTCCTATGTCATAGCGTTTTATATTATTGTCTAGAAACACGCACAATGCTGTTTTATTCCATCATTGGCCGTTTTTATACTAGAAGATGACTAAGTTGTCCAGACCACCTTAACAGTTTTATTTAAGGTCGTCTAGTGTAAATTCGGGACGACCTTAACAGTTTTATTTAAGGTCGTCTAGTGTAAATTCGGGACGACCTTAACAGACGGCTTTATGTTTAAACCTTGTTTTGGCGCGCTAAGATCCTGGACTCGAGCATTGAAGGCGGGAAAAGTCAAATAGCCTCGAATGTAAACAAACTCCGCCATCTTGTTTGAGCCTCGGTTTCAGGCTGAGGTCTGACCGAATTTTGTGTTATGGTCGTCTCGATAAGGTCGTCTCGTCCTTACGCTAGACGTCCTTACGCGTTAAGGTCATCGCTCAGACGCCCTTAAATTCAGACGGCTAAGTGGTCTGACGGCAAGGCCGTCTTCTCTTTTTCTCGAATTTATACTAGATGACTTTAGCCGCTTCAGCGCGCTAAGGTCGTCAACTCGCTAAGGTTGTCTCTAGTATAAATACGGCCATTAATGGAGACTTTAAATGTTAACTAATATTTCTTCTTTATACTTCCTTACAGGGCAAGTAAACGATATGGAAACTGTGCCTGAAAAGAACAAGAGAGATGGCATAACATTTGCGCTTCTTAAAAATTTATGCTCAAAGCACATTGTAGAAATAGCTAATTTGCTCTCTGTGCCATTGTGATCATTTGCAACAATAAAGCATCAATTTTTGCTGGATACATATGGCAGTTATCATCTTAACAATTTTAAGAGTCTTAACCAAATGGGTTAAATATTGTTCTCGCCGAGAACATAAAAATGTTGTATCTGGTGTGTTCTTTTCACTCCATTTTTTCTTACTAATTATGAGAAATTAACTGTAGGTTAATTTCTGGAAGATATTGTACTAAATTCCTAATTTTCAGCATGGCTTCTAACACCAAAACTCAATTGAAACCTTCTGTGAAATGCGTATAGCTTTATAGGATACTAAACATCATCATCATAATATTCGTTTAATATTCATATTTTCCCATCTAGGATGGGGTTGGACAGGTGGTGGCTGCATTCCACATCCGTCGACCCTGCACCACGTGCTCCTCAACTCCCAACAAGTTCATATCCTCCATCAAACACTCACTTTTTCCTAGGCCTTCTTGCCGACCATTGTGCCTCAACTCTCACCACCCCCACCTCACCCAACACCCCCCCTGCCCTTTTCACATGTCCAAACCATCTCAGTCTTCTTTGCCTCAACTTAACAGAAAGGTGTTCAACTCCACACACCTCTGCCACTTCACTGCTAGACCTCCCATCTTGCCACCTCACTCCTGCCATGTACCTCAGCATCCTGCAATCACATCTGCATAGAACATCCATCAGTCTGCTTGTCACTGCCCATATATTTTTCTGCTCCATACAATAGAGCAGATCTCACACAAGCTTCATATACCCTTCCCTTAGTCCCCAGTCCTATGCTGCAGTTCACCAATAAACTGACTATTTCTCACCATCTTCTCCATGCAGCTGTTACTCTCGCTTGCACTGCTCTCTCCACTCCTGCTTCACAGTCCAGCAACATCTCCCATGTAGCAAAACTGTTCTACACTTCCATATACAGTACTACCAACCCAGGACCCTTGTTGTCTCCATCGAAATCACCACCCTCCCCTACAAGGTACCAACAGGAACTGCAGACTTTTTAATAATGATAACAATAAAAACAACACTAAAATAATTTTAGAAAATTAGTTTGAATAATTTATTCCTAATGTACTGTATAAAGCTTTGTGATAAAAAAGATTTACTTTTAAAAATATTTTATCCAAAAGAATTTTACAGAATATTAAGTACATTTTATGCATGTAAAGTTTGTGTTTGTACAGAGCTTTTCTTTTTTAATTTTTATTTCTTACCATTTATCTTCTCTTCCTAACTTTCTTTCTGGGAATGATTTCTCCTGCTCCACTAGATAATTGCTAAACAAGCACTGTATCAATCAGCTGTATTACACAGCCTTCCCTGTTAATTAAGAGTTTCTTATTTGTTTCCATGTATTTATTTCTTAGAAAATAATAAAATCAGTAATATAATAAAAGTAATTTTGTAATAAATAAAAGTAACTCTATAAATTATCAACGTCTCCACTTAATTTATTCATTAACAAGCTTATAACTCATCTATTGTAATCAACTCATTCATTCTATTAAAATGATGATGGCATAAGCATGCCGAAACACGTCTTTCAAAAACGTTATTGTAGTTATTTGAGTTATATCTTTTTTGCTATTATCTCCCATGTTAATTACAGTACTCATTTGTTTTCATGTATTTATTTCTTAAAAAGTAATAGTATCAGTAATAATTTAATTTATAAATAAAGTAATTTAACGAAAAAAGTAACTCTTTAAATTATCAATGTCTCCACTTTAATGCATGTCCATCTTTCATTTGTGGCTCAAGAAACCCTCTAAATTGTTTGCCATCACAAGTCCACCGAGCACCATACCCTTCAGAACAACGCACCTCCAATACTTTAAGCTCATCTGCTATTGAATGGATGTTGATCCAAGCTGCATCATTCAATATGCGAAAAAGAACTTTTAATGACTGTTCGTTTTTTTCTTCTTCAGATCCTTTTAACTCACCCCACCATCCAGCTGAATGATCTCTATGGACATGTTTTGAAAGCGCTCTTGCCCCAACTGTTAAATTTGCGTTTGGATTGTGTTTTTTATTGAATGATTTTATCAAAACTGTTTTGTCTGGTGGAAAATTTTCAGTGCTTCCTACAGTGTGACGCACTCCAAGCAAAACTAACAAACCCTTTACTCCAAGTTTCTCTATGAAACTTGTAACAACTTTTGTCTTGTATTGGGAATCTGATATTTCAAACGCTTTTAAAGACGGCCAGACCTCCTCCAACTTAAGAAAAGTTTCCTTAGGCTCCTCATCAAGTAGATAAAAAGTTTTTAAATTTCGATGAGGAAGTGTTCCAGTTTTAATCCATGTTGCTAATCGATCAGCAATTTCTGTGTAAAGCGGGGAAGATGGATATGCACAACACGATATTTCTTCCGTTGATAATTCATCGGCCTGATCCAATTGATCTGATTCACGAAGCAAAGAAAGACAGTGTTCCACATCAAGCAAGCCACTTGGTTGGTTTAATTCTTTGCTTAATACTGCTTTTAACACGGTGCAAAGACTATCTTTTAGTTTCATTGAAAACATTTTTTATTTAGTATGCCTGTATGGTTAAAGCCGTAGTATAAGACTATTGATAGTGTCATCTTGTTCACAGGCTCTTTCGGCCAATGACGAAGTTGTTCAGCTCGAGGCATCTTTTTCCCCTTTACTTTTCATACACTTCATGACAGTGGTAAAAATTTTAAAGTGCCAGCAAAGCGGCCTGTGGATATGTGCAACGTTCGTATGTTTAATTATAGTTTGGATTTGTCGTGCTGTATCGGGTCACAGCGGAACAGTTGTGACAGTGGCAACATATAACATCTGGAATGTAATGTTTCAGTGGGACGTAAGAAAACATCGTATCGCTGACATGGTATGTCAATAGTGATTTATAAGCAGAATATTCTACAAGCTTAAGGGACTTGTCAGGAATTAGCAGGGGGAGGGGATGGGGACTGGGAATGGGGGAGGGGTC
>JANCMA020522798.1:0-10336 GCA_024336925.2 Zoanthus solanderi | reverse complement strand
AGTAAACCGAAGATGTGGGGTTCGATTCCCGCCAAGGGCTTAAAAATTGTTTTCTCTTCTTTCATTCTATATATATAAATATATATACACCGAACGCATTTAATATACTTTCATGAGATATACTTGTTTTGGTCTTTATTCTGCATGATTGAAGTTCAAATTTTTTCTCGTAAATTTTAGAGATATTGCTTCATTAGTAACTTTAGTTTCAATAACAATCTAGGTATAATGAAAATGCCAAAAATTTCGACGTGCTCTATTCCTCGACATTTGAAAATATAATAATTGACTTAGATCAAGGTTTGCTTAATTAAAGGTCGTTAGCATTAGTTTTTAAACTATGAATAGTAATAAACTTTTTTATTGCTAGAGGCAGGTAGCTGGTTTAAGTATGATTAATCTGTATCCATTCGTTTTATGATGGTAGTGTAACAGACTAAGAATAGTCTTAGGAGTAATTTATCAGTATTAGATATTGTTAGAAAAAAAGCATTAAGCTTTTAAAACGTTGCTGGTGACGAATCAATTATTCGTAATTCAAAGTAATGATCTCATTTTCTATTCACTTTGGTAACAAGGATCAATGAACACTGTAGTTAACGACGCCCACTTAATAATGTTCTTGTTAACAGATACTGCCGGAGCTGGTCATGGCGGTCGTGGAGGAATGGGCACTATTTCGTCATATCCTGGTCAAGCATATGGCTCAGTGACCTCTCCTCAAAGTTATGGTAGCGGAAGTGCTGCTACATCAGGAGGGGGAATTATCAGATTGGAAGCAAACCATTCACTCACAATTGACGGCTTAGTCACTGCCGAGGGTCAGAAAAGCTCTTCTAATAAAAGTGGTGGTGGAAGTGGAGGTAGTGTTTGGCTTTCGTCACAGATATTAACTGGAAATGGTATCGTTTCATCTTCCGGGGGAAGTGGTTATTCAACTGGTAGTGGTGGAGGGGGAAGGATTGCTGTTGACTTTAGAAATAGCAGTTTCGCTGGAAAGCTTCAAGCGTTTGGCGGAAGAAGTAAAAAGTATAGTTCTGGAGGCGCTGGTACAATTGTTCTTTACAATTATCAAGAAAAAACAAAAGCTCTTCTTATTGATAATAACAACATCGGTACCCCGACAACGGACGACATTCAAGAAACTAGTGTTGACGGTGGACGCACCTGGCTAACGCCTGAGATAAACACATCGGTTATAACGTTTGACGTATTAAACATTCGAGGTAAAGCCCAACTAGCTGTTCAGACGACGCCCGCAGGTTCGCTTCTAAGATGGGAAATAAAAGGTATTCAAGGAGATCGATCTGGTATTCTTCATGTACGTGCTAATCAAAAACTGAAGATGACTACATCTACTAGCGATGGCAATCAACCTGGACTGATGTGGGGCGTGAACGTGTATGAGAGAGGTGATCTCACGATGCCTGAAAACCTTGTTATTGATGGGATTAAAGTTATTGAATCTGGCAGTCTAAGCGGCGCCAATAAAGTGACAGTGGGGAACGGGGGAAAATTTATTTTGAGGTTAGTAGAATTCGTGAAGAGCTTGTTGTTGATGATGCAGCTCTTGTTATTAGTGCCTTTGGTTATAGAAAGCTAAGAATACAATCAGTTATTTTCGTTACATACATTTTGTCTTAATTGGCTGCGAGCATGCATTTAAGATTTGAATTTTCCATATTACTTCAGAGTAACTTCTTAAGTATATAGCTTTTTATAAACTTAACAACCGTTTATTCTTTTTCTCCTAAATGCAGACAGCTTACCGCTCCAGATGGTAGAAGGAGTCGTGTTATCAAGTTTAACGTAATTCACATTCAAGGTGGTGGTGTTATGGAGATCCAGAGTCGCGACGTTGAAGGATTGTTCTTAGAGTGTGACACATTACTTATTGGTAGTGGAGCTGTTCTCATTTCAGATAGATTGCTCTTAAACGCTCGCCATATAACAGTAGAACAATCTGGTTTTATTGACCTTAGTGACCTAAAGGTATGTATAGAGCAAAAGACTAAACATACTTAGATTTGGTTCACATGTTCGTTTTATTGAAATCAAACATAGTCTGATGACTTTGTTTGCTTGAAAATTCTCTATAGCAATTGTAAGTATTTGAAAGTTACTTTAATGGTACAGTGTTTTTTTTTCCTTTGGAGTCTGACATGGAGTATGCTTCAGTCGAACTACCAATAATAGTGTCAGTTTTGAAACTCGTGTAAGGGAATTTTTTTCTCTTTATTTTTAAAGTTCGATTCCCTTGTGATGAAATTTTTTGGATTTCTGTCCCATGATACCATGTTCAGCGAAACCATTTTTGACAGTGCTTCTTGAAAGTTTTTGAAAATTACCACTAATTTGAAAGAGAGAAAGAAATAAAACGAGATACATGTAAAAACAGATCACAAAAAACATTTCACTAGCTAACATAAAATAGACAAACATTTCTATAGGTGCATTTTTATTTGTGTTTCTTTTATCAATCCAGGAAGCAGTAAATGGTAGTGGTGTTGGCGCGGGAACGACCAACGTGGAGGGATCTTCTGGTGCAGGTCACGGAGGACGTGGAGGCAGAGGAAATGGAAGCTCTTTAACTGGAGCATTTTATGGTAACATCATAAATCCACAGATGTTTGGTAGCACAGGAGGCGGTGGCAAAGCATTTGGCGGCGGCGTCCTCTTCATAAACTCGTCAGGTCTCACTTTAGATGGAGTCATAAAAGCAAACGGACAAAATGCCAAAGTCAAAACTAATCATGGTGGCGGTAGTGGTGGCAGTATACTAATCACAACAGGAATGTTTGAAGGGTCCGGTTCTTTGCAGGCTAATGGCGGTGCAGGAGGTGTAAATGGTGGTGGTGGAGGAAGCGGGGGTAGAATAGCTATTCATTATGATCAAAGCACCTTTACTGGTACAACCACAGCTTTTGGCGGAGATTCTCCTATTGAAGCGGGAGCTGCAGGTACAATATTCAAGAGAGACATAAAAAAAAATTTCCGTCATTTAGAAGTACACAACAAGGGCCGGAAACCAGGCTCTGAAGATATCAATGATTACAAGACGTTAGACAAAGATAGCGCACGCACCTGGATAACTTTCTCTTATTTAAGCTCTGCACTCAAAGAGACTACTACTGAGGATGTTGAGTTACCAGATGTACCAAAAACTGTACTTAAAGGCTACGAGTTTGACGAAGTAACACTTGGAGGATCTGCTCATTTAGCTTTTGAGGGAAATCGCGAACAAATACGACTGCACTCAATAAAGAAACTTTCGGGAAACTTTCAAGGAGGGAGCTACGGATTTCTTCATACAGGACCTTTTCAGTTTATTGTTATTTCTCAAACAAACCGTTATATCCCTGTGAACTTGAGAATCCATCGTAAGGGATATTTAAGGCTTCCATCTCAAATAATGCTTCATAAGAACTATTTCTCCCTAAATGGGTATCTAATTGGTGTAAACCATCTTAGGATATCCGAGAGTGTTGTCACTTTAGGGGATCGTTCAGGAGCGGAAGTAACAGGATTGTTACAACATCGTCATTACTCTTTTAAAACTGTCACAGTTATGAACAGAGGAGTTCTTAAGGGTACAGACACAAAAAACAAATTCACTCTTAAGGTTGATACTTTTACCATAGAAGCAGGCGGTATTGTAACAGGAAGCAACGTATCAGTTGAGTCGAAATTTCTTACAGTAAAGGAATCGGGGCAAGTAAACGTCGATGGGCAAGGAGTGGCGTGTGAACCAACAAATATTCTTTTTTCTGGTTCAGGAGGAAGTCATGCTGGTTATGGAGGTTTTGGGGCACAAAAAATTGACAGATCTAAACCATTTGGTTCTGTGTTTCAACCCAAGGAGTTTGGCAGGGCAGGTAGATCAGGCCGCCCAACTTTCGCTTGCAGTGGTGGTCGAGGAGGAGGAATTTTAAACTTTACAGTTAGTGGAACAATGACAATTGAAGGAGCAATTTCTTCCAGGTATCGAAGATTTAGAAAAGTATTAAGAAACATTTTCAAACCGGCTCAGATTCCAGTTTCTGGAAAGCTAATACAAGATTTAATTAAACTGACTATGTACTCCGTCTATAACTGTTCTGCTAACCTCCAGCTTTACGTTCAGCTTTTAGCTATTACTTAGAATTTTACCATTTTTAATATGATAATGCTTTTACTTTTTTTATTAATGCAATGGACAACTGTAAAGTGCGTTTGAAAATGTTTTTTTTGTTTTCGTCTGTGCATTTTTGTTAGTTTAAACTTTTCTGTTGTTATCCTGTAACTATTTAATAGCTTGCAGTAAACTAATTAACACATAGAGAGTTATTTAGTTGATCAATAATTATCTATTTGTTTTTTTCATTTTTGTACCATTAGAGGACTAAATACAAAGGACAGTATCAGTGGAGGAGGTGCAGGAGGCAGTTTGCTCATCAGTGCTAATCGCCTTGAAGGTCGGGGTGTATTCGATGTCAGGGGTGGCGACGGAGGTACGACATCAGGAGGTGGGGGAAGTGGTGGTATATTGGCTGTTTATTACAAGTTTTCCCAGTTACTGTTCACGACTGTCATACATGGCGGCAAAGGAAAATATAATGGCGCTTCAGGATTTTACTTCCTTAAAAAAATCGTCAGTGCCCAAGAGTCGTCTAAATTGATTTTAAACAATAATGGACGTGCCACTGTTAATACTCCAAGTGTCCTAGTATGTGATCCAAAGCTTATTGATCTAAGGTAAGTTTCCCTGTCTTTGACGACTTACAGTCCATTGCTTGTAACTAGAAAAAAAAAACTTTTGATCTTTCATTTTTTTTGACAAATCTGTATTTTTGTTTTACTTTATTTGTTGTAAAATGTGCTTGTTAGCACCATGGTTGTGGGGAATCCTTGCTGATCTATTCTATATGTGAAAGTCTATTTTAATAGATAGATATCCTAAAACCAGCGTTTTGTAACCTTTACATAACTAGGAATTTATGGTAATTAAACTGAAGACAATCGAAGATCGATCGAAATATGTCTTACAAACTCAAAAATGTTGGCTTCTCAAAAGAATCAATGTCATTTTGCTTAGTGCATATTTTTCTTTTTTTGAGTTAAGCTGTAATTATTTGGTTTAATATGGAATATTTTGTGTGTGGCCTACTATTAGATTTCTTTGAAAATAGTGCATTAACATGGTGTGTTAAATCAAAGTTGCCCAATCGGTCATTTGGCAGCCATCACGATTGTTTACAAGATTACTTCTTAGCGATGACTGACACTTGTACTGTTGTGTTTCTTTAGGTTTAGGGAGATCAACATTCAAAAATCCTCGGTATTAACGATGATGTCTTGTGCGTCTGGACGACCAATGACGCTCATAGCTGACAGATTGTTGGGTGATAGAACTGGTTCGCTTATTGTCCAGAATTATCACGATGTGTACCTCGCGGTCAGTGTTCTAAAACTTCCCAGCATGGTATTAGAGTGTAATTTGTACATCAAAGTGCATGGAACATGTTCATTACCTGCCGCAGTCACAATAAACAGAAACGTAGAAGTTAAAGTTGAAGGAAGCCTCGTTGGCGTAACTCATTTAACTGTAGCGGAAAAGAGTCTGTTATCTCTAAAGTTTCCAGGCCATAGCGGTTACAGAAAGACGCCACAAAATGGACTCTCTTTGGTCGCTTTCAAAACACTACATGTAAAGAACAGTGGAAGAATCAAGAAAGACGATCAAAATAAGGTGAAAATGACTACAGAATACTTACAAGTTGATTATCAAGGTATCGTAGATTCAGATATACCTATAAGCGCAAAAAAAGCCAACATTCACAAGCTAGCGAAACCTCTCGGAAGAAAGAAATGTCCGCATGGTTTTGAAGTTATAGCTTTGGCTTCACCTAACATTTATAATCCTTGTGAAACAGGCAAGCATATCTGGAAAATGTCTAATAAGTCCTACGTTATTCAAGTAAACGTTTCGTATTCTGTAACCAAAATAGCTTTCAGAAACATTGTGGTGGGCGGCTTTCCTAAAAGACAGTCCTACATTGATACCGAAATAAGATACAGAATAAAAGATGAAACGCGTTATAACATAACATATTACATCGCTTGTGATTTTACTAACTTTACACTTCTTCCTGGCCAAGAGTGTACATTGACGTATGGAAGTTACCTTTACGAAAATCTAGAAGTACAAGGTGGAGCACAAATCAAACTTTTGCCTGGTATAGAACGCAATCATAAAAGTGTCATAAAAGCCAAACGTTTAAAAGTTTTCACCGGTGGTAAGATTATCGCTGAAACGGCAAACTTCGACAGCCTGGTCCCCTTGTCGTCGGGGGAAGGAGGAAGTTACGGTGGATTTGGTGGTGGTATGACCAACGAGCTAGCAGTATATGGAGACGTTAGATTTGCCAAAGAATATGGATCCAGCGGTGAAGGTAACTCATTGCAAAGTGGTAAAGCTGGGGGAGTGGTTAATATTCTTGCTAATGCGTTTATCAATGATGGTACCATTGTTACTTCTGGAGGTGATGGTACAGCTGGCGCAGGTGGGGGAAGCGGTGGGAGTATTTCTATTACTGCTAATACGTTTGATGGTTCAGGTTCTTTTGTTTCACGAGGAGGTAATGCGACGCGGCCTGGAAGTGGAGGTGGTGGCGGTAGAATAACTATTCACATTAATGGGTCTAAAAGCAATTTTGGTGGTAGATATGACGTAGGTGGGGGAAGTGGAAGGTTTGGAGGTTCACCAGGAACAGTATTTATCCGTCATAGACAGGGACAGTCTTCGTACGACACTCTCATTATACAGCAGATTGGTGAAGTCCCAAGTACACTTCCGCATTCATTATCGACTTTAACCTTTGACGAACTTCAGGTTGTTAAAAACGCCGTTTTCGTAGTGAATGCAAAGGAGCTACTAATAAAGAAAATTTTAACCGATGGAACTGGTAAAATAATAATTTTGAATGGGAAAAAACTTAAAGTTGACGAATTTTCTGATCCTCAAAATAAATTAAAATGCGATCTTGAAGTGAGAATTGGAGGTACCTTCATTAGTCACCAAAAGACTGTCTTCAGCGGCCCAGGAAATCCTTGTGTTATGAATAGTGGAATGATACAAACTCAAGAGATAGTTATTGGAAGTTCAAAAGAAATGAGAATATCTGATTTTGGAGAATTAAGGTGCAGTTCTATCACACTGGGAAATGGTGCTTTTCTTGAAGCAGGAAAACAAGCATTCATTAGGTCTTCGTCATTCGATTCCCAGTTTCAGTTGAAGCTGTTTACGGTTTTGTCTCATGCAAAAGTATCTTTCCTTGGTTCAAACGTAAACTTTAAAGCAGAATCAATAACCCTTAGCAAAAATGCATCGATGACATCTAAGGCAGCGCTGAAGCTTCTCAACATTAGTGCGAGCACAATGTTGATTGACGGCGACGGCAAATTAACGGTAAATGAAGGTGGGAAGCTTAAAGGGCCAGGCACCCCGGTAATTCCTGATTCTGGATGTGGGCATGGTGGAGAAGGTGGTGGATTGAATGGTGGGGTTGCTTACGGTTCTGTTTTTGAACCAAGGCACTTTGGCAGTGGCAGTAAAGTACGTGGTGGCGGTATTATTCATTTGAATGTGAAGGAAGTTCTGACGTTGCATGGCTTGGTGACAGCCAATGGTGGAAGCTCCACCACTGGTGGTGCTAGTGGTGGAAGTATTTTGATCCGCGCTGGTAGTTTACAAGGACATGGTTTAATTCAGTGTCATGGCGGAGACGGGAAGTATTTAGCTGGTGGGGGATCGGGGGGACGGGTTGCTGTCTATGCCGCAGACCAATCAGAGTTTATGGGAAAGATTACAGCATATGGAGGGTGCACTGGTCCATGTGGCGCTGCTGGCACAATTTTTACAAAAAAAATGGTATTTGGTCTGTCTGAAAACGCTACAATTGTGGATAATAATGGTCAAACTACAGAAGCTAAAACCAAGATTATGCATGAATTTCAAAAATCCTATACAATGCGCATACTTCGAATAATCAACAACGCAAGGCTGGAAATCTCTCCCATAGAAGAAGCTCGAATGAATATTGTAATTGAACAGCTACAAGGAGACAGAAGTGGGATCTTTTATGTCCGTTCGAACCAGACCTTATCTCTTGGAGCAAGCAAAGCTGTGACGACAAGACCTTTCCTGTTCCCTTGGGCAATAATAGTTGATGAAGGAGCAGAGCTTCATCTTTCACCTAAACTTTTTATCACCAGGTATTGAAATCAAAGATAAATATCTAATTTATTCATTTCAACTCCTAAATCTTAATTTTTATTTCATATTAAAGTATTTCTCTTGTTAACTGCATAACTTTTCAGATCTGAAAGTAAATTATGTATTTACCGATTAGTCCGACCATATGGTGCAAAAATTATGCACTTTGGATTTAATAGAGTGGAACTCATTAATTTGTAGAATTGCACGCAATTTAGGTATTCTGTGGTTATTTATTTTCATTTATTGCTATTTATTTTCATCAGCATCCTAGTTACATCTGTTCAGATATCAGTTTGAGATAGGAGCGCAAAATTTTGCAAGGTTATAGTACTGAACAATTTCGGCTATGGACCCCAGCGAGGGAAGTAATCTGAATTTAGATGAGCGAGGTGGTCCAATTTTCCAGCCATAAGCTTTAAAATTTGTGCAATTTTAGGTAAAAGCATTAAATTTAGCAAAATGTTAGTAGTAAAGTTGCTGAAGAATCTTGGCTATGGACCTCAGCCAGGGAGGCAATCTGCACGTAGGGATGTGGTGATCCAATTTTCAAGCCTTCCGGTGTGAAAATTTTACGGTTAGGGTAAAATCACCAAATCATTTTGGCAAGGTTATAGCGCTAAGGTTCCTGAACAAACTTGGTCTTGAATACTAGTCGGGGGAAACATTTTCAATTGTTGTGGTGGGGTGGACGCAAGCGCTAAATAAATTGTTAGGTTTAGATATTTTTAAGCAGAAACTCAAGTTACGCGGATTTTTCCATATTAGCAAGACATAATGTCCAAGGGAAGGCCAACTATATCTAGTTCTTTTTACAGAAAGGTAGGTTCAGAACCAAGGATGGGTGGGTCTAGTATGTACCTGCAGAAATATAATCTATTTAGCCAACAGTTTTTCAAAAGGAGCATTTATTGAGGTGGTCTTTTTGTCCAATACTCCGACCAAAGTCACATTATCTAAAGATATCAGAATTAATGCCCTTGTACGTACAAGAATGAAGACATCCTGTTAAGACCAGTGTGATTAATACTCGATCTTGTAAGGTTGGCAAGCTTAATCTTCTCCCTCGCATTCACCACCATATGTCCAAAGTGTAGTGCACATTTGCAGTGTCCTTTGCAACCTCCCTGGGTTTACATGCAACTTTTACCAGCTCCTGGCATACTCTTGATGCTTCAGATAAGGAGGTCTACCGAGGCCTCCCCTCATCTTGCTTGTATCTTATATAATGTCTTTATTTGCCGAGGGTAGCACTTAATAGCTGGGCTAATGAACTTGTGGCCCTCTATATTAAAATTAACTAATAAAATAAAAAAGATGATTAAAAATTACAATAGTATTTATAAGCTAAAATACACAAATTATGGACTTAAAATATAGATAAGGCAGGTAAAAATATATCAAAATTAACTAACTAAATAACTAACTAAATGAATAAATAAATAACTTACTAGTAGGTGTATTTAAAAATTAAGTACATATATAATAGTAAAAATCTAAATTCTAAAATGCTGTAGATTTTGTTGATCTTTAACGTATTTCTTGCTTAGGTTTTTGACATTCTTCTTCCAGAGTAAACATTCTCTAGCATCATTGCTTAAGAGATAAATTATTTTTAACTAATAGCATTTGATATCAGCTTGTTATTTTGTTATGTGTGATACTGTTCCAGCACTGAGCATGCAGTGACAAGAACCTACTGGGAAAACTTTTTTGATTTTTTTGTTAATTAGAGGGCTTAAGAGATGACAGAAAAGAAAAGTTTCAGTAAGATTTTTCAGTTTGGAAATTGTAAAAAATAAATAAAAATGCTATAGGGAAAACTATAAGGTGATAAGTTTATCTTCTAATGTACACAAGAACTCATGGTTTGTATAATTATTGTTCTGTACGACCAATGAAATGCAAAGTCACTCTCGTTTAATTAGGTTTTAACCCATATCTTTATTAAAATAGTCATTTTCCCCTGGTAATACTGATTGAGCGCTGTGCAACTAATAACTGTATCAAATCAAATCAAATCAAATCAAATCAAATTTATTGACAATGATAATATTACACATATTAAATGTTCACTGTCCT
>JANCMA020522797.1:0-20172 GCA_024336925.2 Zoanthus solanderi | reverse complement strand
ATTTAGGAATATTTAACTTCATAGTGAGGCTAACACTGTACAAATTGAGTCCGCTGTCATTGTAGAAAGCAGCTACTACAGATGTGAAAATGGTCTATTGGTCCAGCTGGTCTAGTGGAATCTTTACTAAGCACTTCTTCACTCATTAACGGATGTTGTTCAGTTTCTAATAGGGTTTCAATAACAAAACTTCTGAATAATTAAATTGTTTTGTAAAAAAGCTTAATCTGAAATGTAAGACCGTCAAATACTGTTCCAGCAATATTATGGGGATTTTATAAAAAATCTATGGGTTTGTTTTGCCATTTAGCTTTTTGGAGTATTTTGAAACTGCGTTACCTTCTTAGAAACTGTGCCGAGAGATCCAAACGTTTCACCACTTTGTTTACTTCACGAACTTTTCCAAATTTTAAACTCAAATCTTATTTAGCTTTGTTCATTCGCCATCTACCGTTGATCACTAATGAGGTAAGTCGTAGACAGTAACGACGGCAATTATTCGGTTATACAGGCACTTAAATGTTAAAAAGTTTATTTACCATCGGATGGCTTTGTATTTCTTGACTATATTTTCTTTGCAGGTTCTGAGTGAAAAAGATGTGGATCCAGTGCGTACAACCTCAAATGACATTTGTGAGATCTTTTCGGTAAGAGTAAAAAGACACAACTAAAGCTTTATGACGAATAGTAGAGCGTTTTCAGTAAAGCCCAAGAAACAGAAAAGGCATTAGGCGTAATATTTGGTGTCTCGAACAAGAAAAAAAAATCAGAATTCGTTTATCAAGGTTGCACCGACATGGCCATTATTACATCAGATAAAAAGAGGCTCAGAGGTCGTGTTGGTGACTCAAACTAAAGAATTAATCACCCTAAATGGTCATTATTATTGGAAAAAAATAACCTTAGACGTCACGTTGGCATCCGAAATAAAATAAGAAATCAGAATTTTTTGTTAATGTTAAACCAACATAGCCGATATGATTTAATGTTATTTCCTCACCTCATTGATATTTTATTGGTTAATGAACTTTCCAGGTACTTGGTATTGAAGCAGTGCGGAAAGCAGTTGAAAGAGAAATGAACCATGTCATCTCTTTTGACGGATCCTACGTGAACTACCGCCATTTGGCGTTGTTGTGTGATATCATGACGTGCAAAGGTCATCTCATGGCTATTACAAGGCATGGTATTAACAGGCAGGAGGTTGGAGCCCTAATGAGATGCTCATTCGAAGAAACGGTATGGCGTTTGCTATCACATTTGGTTCTATTTAATTTGCTTTGAGTAGGGCATTTTAGTATTTTGTTTTGGTTTTGGAATATTTTTTGTCTTGTTTCTTGCTGTTTTTTGTGCATCAATGTGGTGTTTAGTTGAGATGAACTATCGTGACAATTTGTATCCGTTTTTTATAACTGGCTGATCCAAAGTTTGCTGATATATGGTGAAACCCCGTTGTTATTGCAGGAATCATTTGTGGTTTCAAAATAGAAACAAGTAAATAATTAAATTTCACTTGTCCCTCCTTGCAATTCGATTGGTTACCAACTGCATGGTTACAGCAGCTCCTGCAATTTGAATGGTCACCAACTGAATACATCAGTCCCTGCAATTTGATTGGTTACCAGCTACATGATTGTAGCAGCTCCAAGGTTTCAGTTAACTTTTTAGGGATATGGCTAAAAAATTTTAAGTGGCGGCTAAAAAAACTCTAATTATAGAAAGCCCCGGTGAATTTTAATCGGTACACACATGTCCCCCCGAAATGCAAAGGTTTATTTTAAAAAAGATTGATTATTTTGGAATAAGGTAGTGTTTTCGGTGACAAAAATCTTTAATAATTGTGCGAAATGGCGATACGCTGACAGCGCAAGACGTATCGCCGAACCTAAAGAGTTCCGACAAATGTTCATTTTTAAGTCTGCAAATTGTATTGATTTCACATTTAACTAAACAATTTATCTTACTACCACCCAAAAATTGATCTGGCGAAAGCCCGTGAAGCTATGGCGAATATTCCACAAAAGTCAAGAGGGAATCAACTAAATTCGCCGTTCGCCAGCCCTTATCTGAAACACTGAGCTCCTGCAATTTGATTGGTTACCAACTGCATGATTACAGCATAAACCTCACATTTTATTCTGTATTCTCTCTTTTTGTCAACCAATCACAGTACACAAAAGGAAAGTATTGACGTGCTACTTTTATATTTTTTTAACAATACTGTAAACTGCAAATTCATAAGGAGTGGACAAGAAAGAACTAAATAACAATCAAAATTAACTTTTCTAAGGTCATAGAAAAGTGATTTCAAAATGGATATATTTAACCCCTTAATCCCTAAACACTTCAAATGACAATGTGCTAAATTCTCCCAACTAAATCTCATACATTTTATATAAGCAATTTGGAAGAGTTACGCTTTTCATCTTGCACAAATAATTTACCCAATGAAATCTCATTTTCTAGGAGATACGTAAGGAGAATTTAGATGGTTGAATGAGTTAAATAGTAAAGGAACTTTTGTGTGTTGCAATTTACGGGTCTGAAATCATACTTCTGACTTTAAATAAACTGATGATTTCAGATCGAATTGCTTTCCTTCAGTTGAATTACCATTATTAACTTATCAAAGACAAGTCTTTGAACAACAATAATTCATAATGATTTTACCGCCAGGTTGATGTGTTAGTTGAGTCCTCCGCCCACTCAGAGACAGATCACTTGCGTGGAGTCAGTGAGTGTATTATCCTGGGCAAGTTACCCCCGATTGGGACAGGTAGCTTTGACCTTATGCTTGATGCTGAGAAGTGTAAGCACGGGATGGAAATTCCCACTAATATTGGTGCAGGCATGATGGCAGGACCGATGGGAGCAGGTGAGCCAGATGCGTAATTATATCATAAAATTCTCTGTGGAACGATTTTTTTTTAAATATAGTAAATGGAGAACATCATTTCTCTTGTAAATGAAAAATGGTATTAATACTGGTGTTAAAATTTGATAGTGGCGATGTTGATGGTGATGATGATAATGATGATGATGATGATGGTGGTGATGATGATGGTGGTGATAGTGATGATGGTGATGGTGATGATGATGATGATGTTTTTGTGATTTGATGAACTCATAATTTTTACACGGTTTTAAGAAATTGATAATAATATTGTTTCTGATGTTGGTAAAGATTTTGATAATGAAATTTATTGTTATATTGGTGATGGTGATGATGTTTTTTAAAGTGATGTTAATTTTGATGTTAATAGTGGTGTTTTAGTGATGATGCTGATGCTTAGAAAGATATTGATAGTAGATTAATTTTGGTATTAATTATGATATGCTGTTGATGTAAAAAGTAATGATAATGTCATCTAATTACTTTGATGTTAATGATAATGTCGATAGTTGAGTTGATGTTGATTGTTTGTGATATCGTTCTTTACATTTTAAACTATTTTGATTATGATGTTGATACTGATGATTAATCAATTGCCTCTTTTACTTTAAAGGCACTGGAATGTTCTTCGGCTCTGCTGGTTCACCAACTGCCATGGGATCACCACAAATGACTCCTTGGAGTAATGGAGCAACTCCGCATTATGGGGATGTTTGGAGTCCTGGTCTCGGTAGTGGCATGACGCCAGGAGCAGCTGGCTTTTCACCTTCTGCTGCATCAGACGCTAGCGGCTTTAGTCCTGGTGGATACAGTCCAGCTTGGAGCCCTCAGCCCACATCTCCAGCTTCTCCTGGGCCTGCCAGCCCATATATTCCCAGTCCAGCTGCACAAAGCCCAAGCTATTCTCCAGCCAGCCCAGCTTTCATGCCTAGCTCCCCATCAATGTCACCAACCAGCCCTTCCTACTCGCCCACCTCCCCAGGGTATTCCCCAGCGTCACCAACGCCTGGGTATTCTCCAGCAAGTCCGAGCTACTCACCGACTTCACCGTCTTATTCTCCAACGTCGCCATCCTACAGCCCGTCGTCACCCTCCTACTCGCCTACCTCACCCTCCTACAGTCCATCATCACCATCGTATTCTCCTACCTCTCCCTCCTATTCACCAAGTTCGCCATCATATTCTCCAACCTCGCCATCTTATTCTCCAACATCGCCTTCGTATTCGCCAACATCGCCATCCTATTCTCCAACATCGCCTTCATATTCACCAACCTCGCCATCGTATTCTCCAACTTCTCCGAGTTACAGTCCGACGTCACCGTCGTATTCTCCAACTTCACCATCATACAGCCCGACGTCGCCGTCGTACTCACCGACATATTCTCCGACCTCTCCAAGCTACTCACCGGAATCACCAACGTATTCTCCTACCTCGCCATCCTACTCTCCATCGTCACCCAAGTATTCGCCGACCTCTCCAAGTTATTCTCCAACTTCACCAAAGTACAGTCCGACATCTCCTACCTACTCGCCCTCATCTCCATCATACTCTCCTTCATCTCCGAAGTACTCACCAAATTCTCCATCCTACACTCCAACTTCACCAACTTATTCCCCGACCTCGCCGACCTATTCACCTTCATCTCCTCAGTATTCCCCGTCGTCTCCGCGGTACAGCCCTACTTCACCTGAGTATTCACCATCATCTCCCAAGTACAGCCCCAGTTCACCAAGGTACTCTCCAACCTCACCTAACTTCACTCCAATGTCTGGCCAGTATAGTCCTACTTCTCCCAAGTACAGCCCTAACGGAATATCACCATCTCCCCAGTATTCACCATCCTCACCCCAGTACTCTCCCAATTAGAGGGTGCGGCTCGCATGACAAGTGACTGTCTCAAAAACTGGGAAACTGGCAACAGTTTTTGAAGATCACTAGAAAAGAACTTTTGTTAAACAATGTTTTCAAATTAGCAAAGACTACTAGATCATAATTTTGTATAATTTAAGAATAATATTGTAATTTAAAAACCATGATGCCCTCTTGAGTTGAAGGCTGGTTACACAGTAGAGGAAGCAAAATATTAGACTGGGAAATGGCTCGTCAGAGAATCTTAGATGTCTTTGACTTGCTAAAAATGATTTAAGGTAACCCAGCAAACTCACGGTGTCGTTGCTACGTCAAGACAGACGGCAAGATTAGAATAACTTTTTAATAAGGCAGCAAGAAGCTGCAATGATATTCTATAGAGTACATTGCTTCGAACGAACGCAACTAGAAAAGATTAACTTTTTAGTTGTTAAAATCCACAAAAATTGAGTAATTGCGTTTATTAGTTTCAATACACATCTTAAAAAAATCCTAAACTATTGGGGTCACGTAATGAAGCTACATGAGAAACTTCTTATTCCAGCAAAAACCTGGTTACTTTTCACCAATAAAAAAATACCAGTAAGAAAGAGATATTGGAAATTTGGTGCATCTCAATTCCTTTAGTTATCGAGTTCTACGACAGTTTACGCGAATTTTATAGAGCATGGATAACTAAGATTTTGTGTAAACTATAACTACAAAAAAATGAAAGCAAATTTAAAAAAAATTTTGGTTAGCAGTAGGAGAGTTTTTGTTACAATAAAAATTTAGTAATTTCGTTTCTACTGGGCAGTTTAATTTACTCATTGCATGTTTTGTTACGGCAGAAAATACATTTAATATTTGTGTTCAGTTTTGTTATCTTTGCAAATTAATTTGTTATTAGATTTATTTGTAATCATTACATACTCATGGTATTACTATGGCGCTATGTTCAAGAATGATCTCGATATTTCAGATGGCTTACCGTTCAGGGCTGGGTTGTTCAAACACTGCTTACATTAAGCACTGGGCTAACCATAAGATCAAGCAATAATATTTTCTTTGAGAAAAGGTTAAGTTTTTCGTAAAACTGTTCAAATTTTCAATGAAAAAAACTTGTATATCCAAAAGTTACAGCTCAAATCCTTCCCTGTAAGGTGTAACTCTGGGTTAGTGCTCATCGGCTTTTGAGCAACCTGGCCCTGGTCATTTTATTTACCTTATTGACAGTTTATCGAAGTAGCGAAAAGTTACATTTACGTTTGAAAATAGTGGAGCTCTGATTCTAGAATTTTGTAGGCGAGTTCAGGGTACTTTCATATATATGTTTACGGCCCTGACTATTTTTAAGCCAAAATGATGAGTTAGAGTGTGAGGGGTGGAGCGGTACAGGCTGAGAGATTGTTCCCCGCTGTCCATCCCACCCCTGACACCTTAGCAAATTTTTAGAAATGCGAGCCTTTGTTTAGCTGGAATTAGTTCTTTTCTACGGGGCTCCATTATGGAATAAATGATTAATTCGCGTAGTTTTAAGCACTGTTATCGTTAATCGATGTTACTCGATTGGCTGTTTGTAAACTCATTAGAAGATGAGCTCGTTTCTTAATTACTAAACTTCGTAATTTTGTATCACTTAACAGCCTTCCTACTATGTTGGTAACCATAAGAAAAATTCAATAAAAATGAAAAAAGTTGATTCATTTTGATGGCAGTTTTACAAGTAGTTAAATTTTACGTCGTAGTAAAAAAGAATTTTAAAAACTGACGTTTCGGATTTAGTCCTTCGTCGGAGTGAATGCATGAGAGATAAATAAAGAGGTCTTCATATAAAGATGTAAAGCAAGATAACGCAATGACATAGGTATGTAAAAATCAAAAGAAAATAAAAGGATAGAGACGTGTGAGAAAAAAAATTTGTTAAAAAGACAAAAAGATTCCGGGCCAACAGTCAGTTAGCAGAAAGTGAAGCTTTCATTTATCCCGTGGGAATTAAGGGTGCCCAAAGCGTGAATTAGTCGCATTTCTTTATGGCAGTTTTGTTTGGTAACTTATAGCTTGTTAAAATTACTATCACAAGAACTTTCATTATTTCACCATAATCACTTGAATGACCATTATCACAATCAGCGCCCTCATCAAGATTACCACCATCATTATCTCCCTTTCTACTGTCATCACCTCTGACGTCACCGTTATCATCGTCACCACCATCATTACCCTCACCACTGTCATCTTCACCAACCAATGTCATCACCATCACCCTCGAGATCATTGTCATTATCGTCATCACCATCACCATTACACACACCACTGTCATCACCATCACTATTACACACACCACTGTCATCACCATCACCACCGACATCATCACCGTCATTATCGTCGTCAAAAGTATCATTACCCTCACCACTGTCATCGTCGTCACCACCATTATTCTCACCACTGACATCAGCATCATTATCATCGTCGTAACCACCATCATTTCCCTCACCATCGTCATAGTCATCATCATTGTCACCGTTGTCCTCCAAACGGTTCTTGGTCAAATATTGCCGTCGGCTTCAGAGTGTTGAATCACTGGTTTGAAAACAGACAACGTGGTTGGTCCAATCACAGGCAGCTCAAATTAAAAACTATTCTTTTAAGGGGTAGCTTGTACGAACAAAAACATTCATGTGGAATCACTAAATCAATGAACGGAGATAACCATTCCATCCTCAAATGGGTAATTTTCTTGTCCCTTGTGTGACGGACCTCACAATCGCTGCCTTCCAGCTAGCCTTAAGGTCCCGACCTCGCGGGTTTCCGTTTACTTTTATTTGCAACCTCGTTCTCAAGGCTTTTTCCTAGAGCTGGGGCTAGGGAAAATCCCTGGGAACGAGGTTGTTTTGTTTGAACGGTTTCTGTGACCTATTTCAGTCCTCGAAAGTTGATTCAGTTTTTCATCCTTACGAGGTCGGTAAATAGAGTTCTAGGGTTAGGCCTGGTTTGTACAGCGTACTATAACCCACCGAGGCTAGATTTTTTCAAAAAAACTGATACGTTTTTTTGGATGAACAATTTCAAAGGTGCGCAAAAAACTGGGATTGAGTGACATTTTTTAATATAGGGCTCCGTCTCATGCATTCAAAAACAAGGCTTTCGGCCAATGTCTAAAGTTTTTTTCATTTGGTTGACATTTGGTACGATACTTGAAAAGGACAGCAGCGTACTTTATAATTTTAAATTGTAATTTGGGCGTTCGACATGTTTTTTTTTTATGTAACTTAATAAGCAATTTCGCTTGTTTATGTTTTAGCTACCTGGTTTTAGTTCGCATTTTTTTGACTGCACAACTTACATAATGTATCTAAAGTACTAAATTTTTTTTTCCTGAAATCCGTCTTTGAATATCACTGAGGATTGGTTTTACGCAAGAACCCATCAGTAGGAGCGCGCAACTCCCGACTTATTTTTAATTCATAGTTCATCGAATTCAGACCAATCACATTCGTCCATACTTAATCACTGACGTTACCGGAGGCTTGTATTACCTTCAAAGCGGAACCAAAATTGCGAGCAGCAGTGAGGATGAAATGTCTGATTCCTCCGCTAATTAAAGTGTCATTCCGACGAAGATTTTGAAGTCTCTAGTAGTTCAGAAGACAGTGTAAGAGAGGATGAGTTGGAAATCGAACATGGTAGTGCGGTTTTTCGTCCTTTGTCTTTCCGAGGACCGGAACTTCACTTGAAATTTTCCGCAAATAGCGATCTAAAAGTAAAAATAAACTAGTCCGTGAAAACGCCGTGACATAAGTCTAGTATGGCAGTTGCTCGCACCTAGTTTGGGCTCCTGTTTTACGTCATATCTGAATGTCCAATGTCAATTAAGTAACAGGTCGGACAACAAGTTTGGCGCCAAGAAAGAAAAGATAGCCATTGGCATGCAATATTTATATCCTTGCGGCAAAGCAAAAACAAATCTATAACAAAAACCAAAAAAATGGCAAACTGATCCAAAAACTTAGTAAAAACCAGGACTTTATCCGATCAATACAAAAAACTAAGCATTTTTTACGCCCAGTATTAATACTTGGATATACTCGAGGATTTGTTGTTTGCCGACCCAAATTATTCACTAGTGAGCGACGTCGTATTTCCCTTTTTGTACAACGCTTTATTTGAATTGTTAGTTTCTGGTGCCAGGTGGTTATGTGTATGATTGCAGAGGAAGTGACAACATTCTTAAGGCACTTCAAACTAATTAAGATTGCGATCACTCAACCGACAAAGTCAATAATTTGTTTTTATGTCAGTACAAAGTTTCGATTCTCACAATATATTTGAATTCGTAGTTTTGGTTGTTAGGCATGATTGCAGAGAAAGTGATATCATTCTTAGGCTTAAGGCACTTAAAAGATAGCGATTCCCCAAGCAACAAAGAAATTATTTGTTTTTATATGTGTACAAAGTCTCAATTTTTCCCAATATATTTAGATAATGTATTTTGAGATTACTACAATATCACTTTTGAGCATGGGGCACTTCAAAGATAACGACCACCCAAGCGACAAAGTGCAAAGTACAAAGTTTCGATCCTGGTTATGTATTTAGTTTCAGAGGAAACAACATTCTTAGCTCAGGGAATTTCAAAGATAACGAATACCCAAATAACAAGGAAATAATTTGTTTTGTTTCAGCTCCAAAACAAGTAGTGACAGCAACGATCAATACCTAAAAGGTTTTTTTTGCGGATATTTTTTTCAGGATCAAAGAAAATTGCCAAAACGTATTTGAAGGTGTTATCTTATTATATCATATATCTTTCTGTTTTGGACGAAAGAGAGCCGAGAGTCCAATCAGACTTCCTCAGATTTTTATTCAGTCAAAGTTTCCTCTTGCATGGTCGATTATTGTAAGGGACTTCGAGAGCTAGTTCGCTTTATCCTGCTCCTTCCGGATTGGTACTCAAAACATATAGTCACTACTGGTATGTGTTTTTCAAATATCTTCCTTCGCGTACAAACACTAGTACTTTAAATCAAGCAACGAGGCTGAAACTTGCTAAAAATGAAAACAAAGTTTTGATCAGACGAATTTCATAATGGGTGTTTGAGTCCAGAAAGTGTATTTTTAAGGTTTCCCTTAAGGCTAATTGATTTTAATGAAAAAACAAAACAAAATAAACGATTGTACGTGAGATGCTTTTATACACGTTCTCGTTCTGTGAGGAGATTTGAACATTTGATTGACCTTCTTCTTGAATTCCGCTAGAGCTATCTCAGCTTTTCATCCTTACACGATCGGTAAATAGAGTACCAGCGTCTGTTTGGAGCTAACTTGCGATGTATTAGTGTCCTGTCCAGGGGAGGTCCAAGACACCTACCCGCTTCAAACTACTGACAAAAACCGGAGATGTAGAAAAGCGCGGCCTCTGTAGGATTCTTAGCTCGTAGAGGATTTATCCTAGTTATGAAATGGGGTGGTAGACTGTGTGTTGGTGCATGCATGCAGATCAAGGTGCTGGGTTTACTTTTATGACCTTCTTTTCCGCCTAAGCTAACTCAGTTTTCCATCCTTCGGGGGTAGGTAATGAGTACCAGCATCTGATGGGATCTATGTCCGGCGATGGGTTAGTATCCTACCCAGGGGAAGTCAAAGATTCTCATTTGCTTAACACTACAGCAGCAAGAGATAAGCACCGGCTCCATGGGCCACTTGGCTCGTAAAGGATTTAGCTAGCTAGCTAGCTAGCATGAATTGTCGTAAGCTGTTACAGAGAGGAATCCTGGACGTTTTCTCTCGGAAGATCATACAACAATTAACCTCGAGAACGAATGAATAACGATTCAGCAGCCCATGTAGTATAGAAGGCCAAAAGATAGAAAAAGGAAGTACTAACTTTTACAAATACCAATTACAAATAAATTGTTTTATATAACGCCTTTTTTGCGGGAATTGCAAGAACTTCAGCAGCATAGCGAAAATTCACTGGTTGAGTGATACACTCTTTTTTTTTATAAGAACGTCGAATTTTTCGACTGAGGCTGGACGTTCTTAAATATTTTCGCGATATCAGCCTCAAATGTTCTTAAACGTGTTCTTAAAATATCTTTACTGATTTTATACAATATAAATAATACATGTACCTTATGTGGTACATTTGTGTATACATCGATTGTACATGTAAAATTGTTATCTGCGAACTTTATTCGAGAAGTCCGCCGAAAAGCAAATTTTTTAACAACACTGTATTATTTGCAATAGGTTATCATAATAAATAAATGTTCTTCACCTTTTCTCAGCCTCAGCATGTTCTTAACATGTTCTTAAATTTTTGGCGATTTTCAGCCTCATGTTCTTATAAAAAAGGTTCTTATAAAAAAAAGAGTGTAGCTTAGCTTGTATAGGTATTTTGAAATGATTATGAAGAGGCAAACTGTTAGTTGTGACACAAAAGTGATAACCCGTTTCTTTCTTTTTACAATTATGATAACGTTAAAAGGAATTAGTTTTTCAGGCTACTACTCGCAATAAATTGAATTGCAGACACAACTGCAAATCGATGATAAAAGTGATAACGCCATTTTTAATAACTGGATATAAAAAGTTAATCCGTTATAACATACACGGCATTATGAAACACAGAAATTGACCTTAGTGGAGCTATCAGTCGTCGGTTCATATCTCAGTTATTACAGCACTTCAGCGATATGACAGAGGTCACGGATTCGAAAATTCCGCCTGGCTTCTTACTCTCGTTAAAATAATTCATTACATCTAGAGCCATGAGATCGTTTGTCAGTGACTGAAGCGAAACAAACTTGACTTGGGCTACATTTGACGATGTTGTTTTAAAACTGGCATCTATCTGTAAAGCAGTATTAATATAGATCACTGGTTTTACTGGGCTTAGCTGATCAAAATCTGATTAGCACTAATTAACTTTTTCACCCATGTTCTGAATCTATTTCATGGTGATAGATTTTGCTTTCTTTAATTTGAGGCGCAGTTATAAGAGAAAAATACTTTATTTTAAAAATGCCCTATGATTCAATTACAATTACTCCCCACAGTATGGATTAGACCGGATAAATTATTTGCCAAAACAAACCTTTGTTTACACTTTTTGCTTAAGTAAGTGTCCCCGTCTGTTAGTTAAAGATATACAAAAATCTTCTGAATAAGTAGTAAAGCTCTAGAGATATTTTGTGGAGTAATGTTCCTACTGGATTTTGTACTAAGAAGTACTGCCTTTTAAGGATTTTGCAATCCAGAACGTTTGAGATTTTTAGTGCAATGTTATCTTATCAGATAATACAAGTATTACTTAAATTGTTTGCTTTATTCATTTAGGCTCTTGATTTATTTTCATTAATCGCTACCTAAGGTTTTATGCTGATAAGGCAAAGTTTTAACAATGACCTGTCAGCAAAGCCATTTCTTTAAAACAATGCCAAACTCATTCATTTCGTGTACTTGCACGAGATAAGCGTTATCTTTATGTTCCTTTAAATGTTTTATCGCTTTATAACTCAATCAACTTTTACTTTAGATTTGAATCTAAATAGTATTTTCCTTTTGAACAATGTAGATAATGTAACTGATCTGAGTGATATAATTCTTTATGGTAACAATATGTGATAAAATTGTGAATAGTAATAACAAGATGTGATGTAATTTTTTATGGTAATAATGTTAAAATTGTGAATAAAGATGTGATATAATTCGGAATAATAATACAATATGTGTAAGTTTTCATGTGTACTGTCACGCTCTGTATAAACTTCCCTTAACAGAGGCCAATATTGAATACCGTACACAATAACGCCAGAAATATCGTTTTTTTTTTCTGTTTTGCATTAACATTTTCGAAAAACTTTCACTTTCACAAAATATTTTATAAACTCAGTCTTTAACTGAGGAAAATTTTAACTAATTGAGATCTGTTTTTCAAGTGCTGATAAGATAATTCAAAAGAATCGTCTTTATTCAAACTTGGGGGTAAAATAGCATTAAACTCATTAAAGATCCTTGGATGGTAATTTGACAACAATTTAAGGGAAATTTAGCGAGTCGTAGTTAAATACTTATATTTTAAACTGATTTTGGTTCGGTAGAAGTGTTTCGAGCTTCTGGTCATGCAATGTTTTTTTACAAAACCAGTTGTTGTCCAGTGGCTCTTCTGTTTCGGGCTTGCCTGTCTCTGCTGTCAGCATTTCCGTTGATGAAATTTGTCATGCTATTGTTTGATTTCGTTCGGTAGAAGTGTTTCGAGCTTCGGGTCTTGTATTGTTTTTTTTACAAAACCGGTTGTTGTTCAGTGGCCTCATCTGTTTCGGGTTTGTCATTCTCTCTGCCGTGAGCATTTCCGTTGATGACATTTGACATGTTATTGTTAGTGACGTCACCGTGCTCTACAAATGACGTAGAAGTGCGAGAACTTCGCGGGTTCGAGGTGGACTTGTAAGAAACTTGCAAATTGTTTCTCCGCTTTACCGGGCGTAGATTTGACGAATCGGAATCGTTAGCAAGGAAGTTTCTCTTCAGCATGGAGGTAAGCGCTCTTGAGAAATCTTTCTTCAGAAAGGTGTATAAAATTGGATTCAAGAAGCTCACAGAGAAACGAAGGAATTCGAAAAAGTCGTCCACTTGTATGGGGAGTCTTATTGAGGTGCTTCCTCTCAGATACAGCTCTAAACTAGTGATATACCAACTGGTCCAGGCCACGGTGAATATCGTCAGCATAGCAGCAAAGATAAGCACCGCACGCGCTTCGGTTGCCATTGGAGATCTGTTGGGACTCCCTGAAGCATTACGCGGGCAGTTTTGAACGTGGATTCCCTTGATTTGTCGGTGAATTACTATCATCATGCGAGTGTAGCTGACAATCATGATTATAAGGGGAATAAAGAAGCAAACCACGGCACAAAAACTGCTGTAGACAAGGTTTATCTTAAGGGAAAGCGTGTCGTTTCCCGGATTCAAAATGAAGAACCTTTCGGGACTGGTCCAGGCTGTCTGAATCGTAGCCACGAAAATCGAAAAGAGCCACACGGTTAAAATAAGGTTGAGGAGTCGCGGCGCAGTGACTATGTGGATGTATTTCATTGGATATAAAACGTAAATGTATCTTTCTAGGGTGATCACGCAAATGTGATACATTGTAGAAATTGAGACGAAGCGGTTAAACACTGTATTAGCGTAACACAGGTTTCTATCCAAAATCAAGTTGCACAGAACTGTTGCAGGGACTGAGAACAAACCGTTCAGCAAATCTGTGACTGCCAGGCTAATTAGTAAGCTGTTCGTTTTTGTTTGCAGTGACTCCCTGGTGCAAAACAAGTAGATAACCAAAGAGTTTATGAGAATGATCAAAATGCTCAACAAAATCAGCGGTCCGTCGTACGGAGCATAAAACATAGTTGAAGGAAACACAAATCCTGTTTCATTCCAGTTCAAACTCCCATTCATTGCGTTTGCTGTTTCGCTGTTGCGATTAAACGTTTCCATAGCATCCGACCTGGTTAATCCTGCTAATTTTAGTTGCTCTACTCGTTAAGGAGTTGCTTTGTACAGAACACAGAGCACTTCTATTGAATTATCTTTTTCCCTTTTAAACTTTGACTACTGGCACAAAGCGTTTGGCGAACAGCCGAGGTGGACTTAAGCTTTTGTGCTCGTCACCTCCCAAAATGATCTTGCTTTTATAACCCTCACTTGAAATTGGGCCTTTTAATCAATGCGTTGATTGAATGAATTACGTCTCTCCTATATTATTTACAGTAAGTATATACGGTGATGACAAATGGAAAACACTTCCAAGTGTCAAGTTAGACGATTAAAATCTCAAGAGCCTCAACTGAGCTGGACGGGTAAGCGTCAAACCAAACCAAATTTGAATATATGATACTTGTGGGCACTTCTAGAAACAGAACAAAAATTTTGGTCTTTGGATGCTTACAAACTTGCCAGCAGAAGCCTTCTTTTTTTTTCACCCAAAGTACTGTAGCACAAACTGGAATGTTTGCAATCAGCAATTGTTTTTGCTCTGTTAATTACTTGGGAAATGATTTTCCCTTGTCAATATAGTTATTTTTACAGAAACTCAACTCTTTAATTAGTGTATATTTTTAATTTGTTCCATAGCAAGCCAGATTTTGAGTGGTCCAACTTTTATCTCATCAACTCGAGTCACTTATCTAATCAACTTCGTGAACAAAAAACACCTGTCGATGAGTGTGGGCCACCTCCGATTTGCCAGAATATTATCTCAGTTCTTCAACCGGAAACTGACGATTCTTGTAGGTGTCCTAAATCCTAAAAAAACAGCAAAAAAGAAAAACAGAATTTTTCAATACATTTAATTGTGATAAATTGTATAATTTTGAGAACTTTAATGAGAAAGTTGAATTTATAAACAAACAAACAGGCAAGACGAGATGTAGCCTTCAAAACTGTTAGTTAGCAATGTATTTTTTGTTATTTCATTTTAGTAACTTTTTATTATATGACACAAAACTAATATTTTTTACTGAGACAGGCGTATCCCAGTGCATGGAATTATATGTAGCCGTGACATTTTGACCGTGAGAAATCTCACACCAAGAGCAGTTTCATTATCGCATTTCATTAAAAAGCAAACTAATATGAACATAATTAGGAAGTATTAAAAATATTCCTTGAATTAAAACTTCACCACTTTTCGCTTATTACTGTCTACTAATATTTTAAATTACTAAAAGTGGCGGTAGGAAATAACTTTATCTTTGATTATTTTATAAGACTAATTTGACATTCGACTCCTTTAATTTTGTCAGGGAATATAAAATGTGTCTTTTCCATTAGCCGAAAGTCAAAAAATCAATCAAGACGCGTTCTTCCAATACTCAAATGGTTCTAGAATGTACAATTAATGTCCATAATGAGAGATACCATTACTTAGCAGAGATTGATATACATTTCAGTCTAACTTGGAGAGGGATAATACTTCTAAATGTTTGTTAAAAGAGTGTTAATTTCGCCTTTAATTTAACCAAATGAAAGTATTGAAACGTTAATTAATGTTGCATCATCGCATAAAGATTTCTGCCTTTTAGAAATTGAGTTTATTAAACGGAAAACCACTTTTAGCTCGATTGCTATTTTTCAAAACCACGCAAGTTGATTCAAGTAGCACCTGCACTTATAAGTATAATAAGCCATGGTTTGAATTTGTCAATACATACATTAATGAGATCGATGTCAGTAGCTAAGTTTTAGCTGCAGGTCAGTCTAAACTGTAATATTTCTATTCATTATATTTTTTAAACTAGTAATAGCTACTGCTAAGTGCCAACGAGCAAAACAAAAGCTGGAGGACTACAGAACTGAGTTCTGCAAGTACTGAGAACTGGCGCTCTAGCCTTTACTATTTGAAAGCAAAATAAACTGAAATATCTCAGCGTGTGAAAACCATTCGAACACAAAGAATTTTCTTGTAACATTTTGTTTAGTTTTTAAACATTTTCATCAGTTTTGACACTTGTCAGATAAAATTTCTTTGATAAAATAAATAAGCCGCTGTTTGTTCACTGAAAATGTTTCGTGCTGTGATTGGCTCACACAAATCTATTGTTATATTATCTTACATCCAGTTCGAGATTTTATCTCCCTGCTTTCTACACGCACATCGGCTCTATGATGCTGCGTCTTCGCTCGCCTGGCTAGTTGGCAAATAATAAACCTTGCAACCTCAGGCTCTCATAGTTTTTCTACACCCCATTCTCTAAACTTAATGTAAAAAGTTTCTTTAAGTTTAACAAAGTAAGGCTGAAAATGAGAACCTCGAGAGGTCCTACTAACGGAGAGAGTGACTAGGACCTTTTTCTCGTATACAGCAGAAAATTCTGAAAAGTGCAATTCTCGACAAATGTTCTTCACTACAACATCGCCTATAATGCATACAATATATATGTGAGCAGATGAAATAGGAGTTTTTAACAAAAATTTAATGTAATTTACTATATCAAATGAATGCTATAACCTCATGTACACTCAAAGTTGTTACGACAGACGTTGAAATTTTTTTGTAAAAGATTTCTTGTTCGGGGTAAATATATATAATGCATATAACATGTATATAAATTTCTCATCAATAGTTTAAAACCATTTAAGATCTGAAGTCGTCAGCTATTGGAGAACATTTCAATAACCTCGTCCTAAATTTTTAAAATAAGGATTATAACAATCTAATATCGCGGCTTTATAACTTGTCTAAACGGCTCAAACGTTCAAGATTCAAACGTTTTCATCATTAACTGTTATAAAAAATTATTGCCCCAGAAATCATAAATGATACATTTGGGTATTTTGTATGTTTTCAGTTCAAACTGCTCACTAGAAATAAAAACAAACCAACAAAACTTGAGGCTATTAAAATAGTAATCAAAATGTCAAGAATCAGGAAACTTGTCAAAATCTACTTCGCTTCCTTTTTTTTTTTTTATTAAAACAATGCTATTAATTCGATGCATGTCTTAAATTGTGCTCCTTGATATAATATTATAATGAATATAAAAAGATCGGTCAGTATTTTTTTCAAATTATTGTTGTTTCAAAACCTTTGGTTTTGCTAAACGAAAAACTAATTTTACTTTGCTTTTTTCAGTATTATTATATACCCCATCTTTTAAAAGACGGAGTAAACTAATTTTGTTTCTTTTCAAGATGTGAGAATTCAATTAAGTATGTTTTTAAAAACGTATTCTTTTGAGGCTAATTTCGTCGTTTCGTGATGTACTTAGAGCAGAACCTAATCTGGTTAATGACTTCTCGTCGGTTTCAGTTTTCAGTTCTTATTTCTGTGAGCGGTTTGAAATTTTTCTCTGTTCATTCTTGTAGTTGTACAGTATTGTTGAAACATACATGTGCAACAGTTGAAACTGATCGTACGAGGAACTTTTAATATTCTATGAATAAGTGTATCATTTGGGACAATAGTAGATATAATAATAAATGGGAAACGGTGTTTCTGTGTTTTTACTGTGCACATTGCGAACGTAACGTAAATTACAAGATTAAGGAAAGTTTCAACTAGAAACATTTTCACCTTTTTTCAGTCTCAGGCTGAGCTTGTTCTTAAATTGTTCTTAATTTTCGGCCAATCTGAGGCTTATTGTTCTTATAGTTGCTCTTATAAAAAAAAGCGTGTAACTCTCGAAGCGACTCAGTTCAGCTTAAGATTCAGGCATCGCCCAAACCTGCACATAACTTTGGATAAGAAACACTGTAAGTGTATGTTGTTTTCCCTTTAAAAATATATAAGTTAAGATTAGAAAAGTAGTTAAAATCTTTTCTATACTTCTAAAAATTGCAAACGAGGAAACAAACTGACAATGACTGACGAACAACACGTAAATTCATAATCACTTTGAATTCAAAGTAAATTGCAATTTGACTCGTTACAGCGAGTCTTAATGCTTCAGCCAAATATCTCGTGTTAAAGATAGAATGACCTTGAGAAGTTGCAAGCTTTATATGCTATTTTTATACAGCACATCGCTGTTGTCACGAAATTATACCATTCTTCTTCTCACACTAAGATTCAATTACACAGGGTTTTATTTAAAAGTTGAAGCGAAAATTTCTATTTCTAACAACTCTAATGATTTTTTTATATATGTATATATTTTGCTGGTTCCTTTTACGGAACCAGCTGCTTATTTTCTTTAGCGTATTCATTAAACTGTTATTTCTTTCTTGTTCATTTATGTACGTAGTTATATACTTTAGTTTTCAAATTATTTTAATCATAGTCCATTCTAAACGATAACAGTACCCGCAATACGACAGCTACAATTTCTCGACTGAAATTCTTTATCCAAAATATTTATTGAGCGTAGTCTTTACCAGGAGATTAACTTCATAATTTGAGAGAAAAGATGATTCATTCCGAGGTGAAACAACAATACACACAAAACTAGCACTAAAATGCATGCTACCCGGGGAACAATTATCAGTATTACTCAAGTTTTTTAGTTCAGCTTTACATCATTCACAAATTCAATGTATCTTATAACTTTTCTTTCAACTATTTTTTTCCTCATTTGTAATAAACTTATGTAAATTTTTATGAGTTTGTTTTTCAGGCTTAGATGTTTTTAGTTTTCATGCGATTTAAGCTTTATAAATCGGTTCTGACAGTTCGCTCTTACTTCAGTGTCAGTAATTTTTCTTCTAAACTTGATTTAAAATCTTTTTTGGTTTTCTTTACCCTGTGTTATTGTAGTTCAGTCTTCAGGCAGCTTTGATAAGTTATTTCCAAAGATTTACTGTAAAATTGTAACAATAGCAGGAACAATAATATTTGAAGTTTATGTTGTATCATATTTTATAAGCTTGATTTTTTTTTTACTGGTATATCAGTTCGCATGATATTTTGAACGAAGCAATTTATTTTTTATTTTTTATTTCATATTTTTATCAATTTTGTTTGCTTTTTATAAAAGAGCATTGCGAAAAGTTATCTATCTTTGCCTATTTTATCGGTTATCAAGTAACAAGAAGGCGTCATCACACTTGAGACAATGTTGAATTACCATTTGTTTCAAGGCGAATTGAGGATGATTGTACTTCAAAATGTCGTCAACCATTAAGCATAGAGGAAAACTGAGTTTCATTTTTGTCAGATAAATAAAGTTGCGCTGATTCGATGTCTTGGATCTGCTCAAAGTTTTACTGAAAGTTAAAGATTTTCTAGCTATGCCATGCTGGTGAGGCCTAAAAAGGCCGCAACAGCTGTCCATGGTTGCTAGCAATCAGGCTCATTATTTTGTGTGGTAGTTTAAAGGGGTAAAACTTGTTACCAACATGGCCATAGTGCCCAATATATATAGTGGCTTCAAGTTAGCTACTAGCACGTTTGTGCTATCTATACTTGGGTTCATCTTTATAGCCACATCCCACAAGCATTGCGCTTTTACCATTACTTACGTTTCTCCATGAAGCTTAGCAAGTACCGAGTACATCCACAAAAACCACCTCGTTGCTATCCTGCAGTTAATTCACAGGCAAAAAATTATGTTATTTAATTGTTTACGTTTAAAGTGTGCTTTATTTTTTGTTCACGTCTTTTACAAAAAAGGAAGAGATAGTGAGAGTCATAGAATTTTTGGTTTGGTTAAGGAAAATTCACCATTCACATTGTCATTGACATTGGCCCAGAACACCTTCTAATGTTCATTCAGTCAAGCCATAAAATACAACAGCAAAGGTTCAAATACAGATTTTCGGTCATTTTCTTAAATAATTGGAGTTCTTCCTCTCGGACCATTCTTTGTGTTCGACACAAATGAAAGGTATAGACTATAGTAAACTTTGTAATTTAAAGAATGGTCCATTGCGTACTTAAACCGACAACCGGTTGTGGAATTTGAATATTCTTTTATTAAAGCAAAACTTGT
>JANCMA020522697.1:0-10338 GCA_024336925.2 Zoanthus solanderi | reverse complement strand
GAATTGGGGATTGCAAAGAGGAGGTTAAGCACTATATAGTATTTGTTGATTAAGGAAAGGAAGAATAACTTCAAAATATTTTTTAAGCCTTTTATTTTCGCAGCATTCCAATTGGTTAAACCTATCTAGTTGGCATAAAAAACTTTTGAATTTAGGCATACTTTCATTTACGCGACATCTCCATATGTAATATCTTGCAACCAGTTAAATTTAAAAAATAATTCAGATAGTACACGCGTTCTAATAGGTCAACAAGTCTGCTTTCATACTCTATCAAGCACGAAAAACATGTGTGGCTGTCGCCAAGTTGTTAGAATTTGCAGTTTCATCAAGAAAATTAAACTATATGTGCTTCGTATGTTGGAAAAAATAATTTTATAAAAGAAATCAAAGATATTCTCCGTTCACCCTTCAAAGCTGTGTGAAAATTTTAGAGCAGTTCAAAACCCTTGACTGCATCTCGGGTTTTTACTGATCTGCTCTTGTATTCTCTGAAACGTTCACCACGCGTTTTACCAGGTTATGAAGGCATGGAGAAAATATTTTATTTCTTAAATGAAAAGATAAAAGAGCCCATTTCAGTAAAATGTAATGTTAATGTTTGAGAGATTATTATATACGAAGCTCACTTGATAGAGGTTCATTTTAAACGTATTTTATTTTTAAGGTTGCTGCTCTAGACCAACTGAAGCTTGCAAACCCAAATGGTCGATTTTGGATTAAAATTGATGGAACTGATGTTAAGACTGCTTTGATGGAATCCACTAAAACGGTGTGGAATGGAGATGAGGATTTAGAAGATGGTCGACTGCTAAGGTGTAGAAATCAGTATGAAGACAGGCTTAAGTATCATGATAACATACATTCCAGCCCTACATTGAATTTTTATCCAATGGCTTTAAAGAAGCAGTTGTTTTTGTATTAAAGCATGTTCATTTTTACTCTTATTAACCTTTTAAAGCCCAACACATGACAAATGACATATTGATAAATTTTCCTATACAAAGCCTATAGTTTCCATGTTAGGATTTTGAGAGAATTTTGCTTTGTGACTTCTGCAGATTATTCCACTTGATCAATTCCTCTTTTTCATTAGAAGTTATATTGTTTTGTTTTAATTATGTGAGAAGTGACACGTTCGTAAATTGTTTGGGTGAAAGGGTTAAATAAAAAATGTATAAAACATGAGAGCCTTGCAAAGCTGAGAATGAAATATATTATTTCCACTTTTCATTTGAAAAACTCGAAGAACTGTTTTTGACAGGAACTACAACCGAATGGGGAATTTTGTAGTCTGCGAACCCGAGGAGAGTCACGTGCATTACACCTTTGGTAGCTCAATCATGATGCAAGACAAAGTGTACAGAGGATGACAATCAAAACTCAAAGAAAGGCTCCTCATTATCGATTGTATGTTTTTTGTATAAGAACTAATTGTAGCTCCTGCTAAGTGCCATGGAGCACAAACCACAGTCAACTCTCACCTTGGAAACACCTTGCTATTACGAACTCTTGCTAATAAGGACAGAAAATGTTGTTCTATTCAAAAAATTATTATAAAAATAAAAAAGACATTTAAATAAAGCGTACAGGGCTGGCTTTTCTGCTTTCTGAAAGGAGCTTAGTGAATGAATATTATTTACTCTGAATTGTATCCACAGTTGCACCAGACGGATTCCCCATTGTACAGAGACCTCACCCTGCCACATCAAATCAGCTCCTACTGGAAATTAATGGTCTGATCCAAACCCCAATGAGCATGCAAGATGCTGTCACAAATGTAAGATGTAAATTAGTACCTTATGGATATGCACCATAGCCATTCCGGAGAGACTCCTTTGAAAGCTTTAAGGATAAGCTCCAGACCATTGTAGCGACATGCATCTTCCGTCACACCATCAATGAGCTTAAATTACAAGGTGCCGCAGATTTCACATAATACCTTTACAACCCAGAAGTCGACCCCATGACAGGTGTTGTTACTAGACATGAGATGATCATAATCATGTGTTAAAGAGGATTGCCACAAGTACCAGGTCAGGAAAAAGTGAGGCCTTCAATTATGAAACCTTCGATGATGTCCTCAATGATCCTTAAAGTGGTTTAACCCATGCCGGTTTGGAGGGGAAACGAAAGCAGAGCTTAAAGGATACTGAGAGGTTACTCTCATATACTGTTGTCAAATCCCTTCAAAGGCGTGGGCACAGTGAGGAAGCTCATTATGTTGAAGTTATTGCCAACTGGCATAAAGCGACAGATGGTAGAGGTTTGACATAACGGCAACGATCCCACTACAGTTACAAAATGTTGAACTATATTCTCGATGAATGGATGCCATGGCATAGAACTAACTACGATTTCTCCACAATTGACATCAATAGGTGAGAGTAGTGTGCATACGAAAATGGTCAGTAGAGTCTATTTAGTTTAAGCATGCATTATGTAAGTTATTTTATAAAGCTAAATTTCAAATATAAATTATAAAGTACTATAAAAATTAACAAGTTTTAAATATAACAATAATGCAGAAATAAAACTAAAAGGTTCTAAAAAGGAACACAGACTAATAGAAAACAGAAGGTAAAATCTTATATTGAATTTATACAACATTATTTAGTAGTCTAGCAAGAATACTTCTGGAGGTCACTTATCAGTTTTAATTTAAAGGTTTTATAGATTTATATCATGTAATCCAGACCATTAAACTAGTAAATCAAATGTTAATGTACTGAAATAGTGTTGAGGGATTCTAAACTTTATTTTCAAATTTATTACTTTAAAGGCCAATAGAAAACCTCAGAAGTTTTTCTCGTGAGACTGTCATTAAAGTAACCACCAATATAGAGAGTCAAGAAATGTAACGGAGGGAAAGTTATGAAATAGAATATCCTGAACGCCAAAGAGCCAGTGGGACAGATGACTTGGAGACCTTCTTTGGCATTGTGCACCGAAATATTGGCACTGTCTTCACTTTAAAAGATTTCAAGGAGTACTGGCCTAAAGCTGTTAGGTACTGTACATTTATGTTATATTTCTCATTTTAGTTAAATTTCCATCTCCTAGTTTTCTGTTCCTCAATGCTCAGCCAATCACAATTTAACTATGGCATTACATTATATTACATCCATATGTTAATTTTTCCTAAGAGGGCACAGTAACAAATCTCATTAGTTTTTATTACGGTTGGAGATTAAATTTCCTGTGTCTGCCCATGGGCATGGTAACACTTTTGTCCTTATTTCCTAAATTGAAACATAAATGGCATGCTGCGTCGGAGTGACCACAGTTTTTAAAAAAAGTTTTCTCAATTCACTACGGTGTATAATTTAACTACTTGCACTACCGTTTCTAAATTGAAACAGTTTGGTTTCAATTCAATAGGAAAAAAAATTTGACACTTGAAATTTTCCGTAGACGATTGACTGCCGGTCAAGCAACTCAAAAAACAAAATAACCGACAGTCCACTTATTTTGAAAAAAATAAAAATTTTACAAAGTAAAATCAAGGCGAACAGGCACTCCATACTGCACTGTATTTTTATTTGAAACTTTAATTTGTCACACAACTCAATAACGAACTTATTTTCCCTTCTAACACCAGCTTCTAAATTGCTCGACAGTTCTTTAACAATACAAAAATATTGAACGTTGATTTTAGTTTGTAAAAGTTTATTTTTATGGACTGCCGGTCATTTTGTTTTTTTGAGTTGCTTGACCGGCAGTCATTCGTCTACGGAAAATTTCAGGTGTCAAATGAAAATACTGGCCAACAGAGTGCCATATGTAAACTACGAATTGATTTTCACTTCTAACACCGGTTTCTGAATTGCTTGACTGTATTTAAATGATAGAAAAACATTTATTTTTGATGTAAAACCGATTTGACGGCCATTTAGTGTTTTGAGTTGCGTGACCGACTGCTGGTCATGTAGATGCTTCCTATAATATAAAGCGTGTTTTTGTCAAGCAAGGCGAGTCACAATTAGTAAAGATGTTCTGCAGTAACAATGAAATTCGGCGATGCTCAAAATCTATTTTATCCTGTTTAAATTAGGGTTATGTTTGAAGTAAGCGCCGTTATACTGAAAAATGTAACAAAAATGTGTATTTTTCGCTGAGAAATATTTATTTTAAAAATTTTTTATCACGACGTTTCGCTGTAAAAAGTATATCTGTTTCATTTAAGAATATTTTCCTCTACGAAAAAAAACACTTGTTTCGTTGTTTCGCCGTTTAGAAGAACCCAATTTGATGTGTATTCAGCTTAGGCCATGTCCACACGTATCCAGAAATTTTTTTTCCCGCTAATATTTTTTTCCGGAAACGAAAATTTTCGCGTCCACACGCAGCGTATTCGAATCGTTTTCCGGCGTCTACACGTATCCGCTTGTATCTGGAAATTGTCTGATTTGCTCTAGTGCCCAGTTCTTTTGCCGAAGATAATCTTGAAATGAGCATGCGCATAACTAATATTTTGGCGCCATTTCTTTTGCGTCCTTGCTACTGAGGTGTAAACATTGGAAGATTGAAGGTTTTACCCTTGTAAAAATGCCAAGAAAAAGTATTCAGAGACGTATAAATGGACTGATGATGAAGTGGAATTACTACTGACAGTGACTAAAGATGACAAAGCGAAGCAAATGCCAAAAATCGTTGATTGGGAATCTTCTGTGAACAAGTATGTCGAGATTCTTGAATCATACAGTGCAAATTATCCCTTACCCAAAGATGCTGCATCTATTGGAAAAGATTCACACACAAGAAAGACGAATTAACGAAGTCTGTATTGACTTTAAAGCTAAAAGCGATTCGAAGCAAGCATAGACAAGCTGTTGACAATGGAAAAAGAAGTGGCCATGGAAGAGTCGTGATGATCTTCTACGCTGTTCAGAGATCTGGGGAGGCTCACCAGCTACATTAGCTATTTCAGATGGATTAGAGTCGTCTGAAAATCTCGAAGAAAACTTTAATCTTGTAGAAGATAGTGAAATTAGAAGTCCAAACACCACAAGTGAGGACAGGTTCGTCGAAACAGATCAAACAAGATGATGATTGTCAACAGTCACCAGTTTCAAGGCAAGTCATTAAAGAAAGAAGAGAGTTATTGAGTGCTCAACTAAAAGGACACAATAGTGAGAGACTGAAGAGAAAACCTCCTCTAGAATCACAGCTTCTGAGTATATCTCAAGAACTACAGATAAAGAAACAAATGCCTGATAGGATGGATACCATGGACAAAGCCTACTCTACCTCTATGGAAAGGCTTACATCAAACATGGAGAAGCTAACAGGATCTATTTCAGATGGATTAGCTTTACTACATCGCATGATCTGCCAGCCACTCAGTAACATGAATATGCACATGAATCCTCAATTTATGATGCGATCTCACCATCAGCAAATGTACTTAAGAGCACAAATATCAACTCAAAGCTCAGGGAGCACTCACCACAAAGGACAGTTTTCATATACACAAGCTCTTTATTCTGATAATGACACAACATATTAGTTGATTAGAAGTGTGGGCCGTTTAGCCAATTTCAGTCGTTGACAATTTTAGATTATGATTTTAGTATTCTTCTCTAAGTTCAAGAACATCACACTTTTTCAGCGTCCAAAAGATGTAATTCATATTTAAAGTTGAATTAAAGTGCTAGAAGCCCGGTTTTTATTGAGTAGATTTGCTGATTTTTCGATATTTCTGAGTCATGGAAAATGGCATTTGGTCATGGCGAAGTCCAGGAAAAGTCATGGATTTCCACTTTTCATTCTCAGTGTGAACCCTGTTTTATCTTCCAGTGGAGAAAACAACTAAAGAGTAAGATCTTTTAGAGTAGATAAGATCTGTATCTTTTCAAGCGACCATGTAGTTTTCCTTTTATCATATAAAATGCCATAACATCAAACATTTTCTGCATGAGACTGAAATTTTCCAATGAAAATATTGTTGATTTTGAGAAAATGGTACAAGTATTTTTAATAATTATTTTATTACTCAGCGCTATTAAAGCATGGCTCCAGAGACGAAAACAGCACTTTTTACTTGAAATAATTATTAAAATTCGCTGTTTAGGGGTATAAAGATGAAACTTGGCACAGTTGCCAATGATGCTCTTTAGCTAATTTTCAACATGTTTGTTTCCATGGAAGCAGTCACTTGACGCATTCGCGTTCGGTTAAAACCATTGAAAAAGGACACTTTTCCGACGAGCATGTTAGAGTACATATCATCACTTTGAGAATCAGGATTTCATGTAATTTTAAAGGTAAAATGTAGTTCATTAGCCTTCAATCTTGCAATCTTGTCTGTGAGGAGCAAATTGCTTAAAAATCAAATTGTATTTCGAAGTTATAATAAAATACACAGTTGATTTACTTCGCTCGTGGTTTATTGATTTTTAATAACGAAATATACAGTTTGCAAATTAGAAACACTTAGTTCTACCAAGGCTTTGTTCATTCCCTGGATATCTAAGATTTATGTTTTGTCTAAGTAACCACGCACAGCCATTTATTGATTTCAACGATCGCTCTAGTTTCTGGCCGCCATCGTGAAATATTTTCCTTTAGGCGCATGTATAATGGGGTTAGCAGCCGCCCTCACGAATCCAGTTTCCATGGTTATGTTTCTGCAAAAACAATTGGCGGAAGGAAAGGTTAAAAAATTTCTTGACTTTTGTGGTTCTATTATCGCAAATACTGTATAACAAACGAACTCTAGCAGTCGGACAAAAATAAATCTGATGGTTTAAATACTAACAAAACTGAACAGAAAAATGTTTTCTTAGTACCGTAATATGAAGATTGAAGTTCAACTTTTTTTACACTGTATTTCAATTATGTCTCCATTTTCCGATAAGTGATCCCGTTAAACGATTCGATACCAATCTTCTACAACAGATGTCTTGGTAATAAGTTACATATTAATTGTAAATGATCGGAAGTTTCATATGAATAGCGAAGCGCGTCATAATTATCTTAGTTAGAGCGGGAACTTCGAAAATAGGTTTGCTATACTATAAATTTTCTTCTTTTACTTTCCCAATGTCCGCCACCTTTTTATGTCCAAATAGTTGTGGCTTTGCAAAAGTTGTAGCAATTGAAATTGCAAGAGACACTGGGAGTTCAATAAAAAAGGACAGAAGTGAAAGTGCTACTAAGTATCGTGCACGAGTAAAAGAATATCAGTACGACCAATTTGTCAGCGAATTTGCTAATGCAGGGCTGGGTAGATTCGATATCGATTGTACAAGTTTTCACAAAAAGCTAACGAATCTACGAGAAAAATTTACCAAGTGGAACTCGCGTAAAAAGGAGGAGAAATCCAAATACCTAGAAACTTTTTCCCGAAAAAACTGGGGAAGTCTTCCTGACGCAAAAAAAAGGAACACAGCCTTATTAACTGTAAAGCTTGTGCCCTGAGAAACCCCACAGAGCTATCCTACTTTAGCTCGTATGCTGTAAAATCGATTACGCTCAAAGGGAGAGCAAAAATTAACCTTTGCTGTCTTTGCTGCCCAAAATGAGGTCCAGGGTCTAAGGAGCTCAGCCCCTGTTGTAAAACCTCTTCAGAAAGACATTACAAATTCTGCAAAGGCAATCTACGAGAAAGTGGCGCCAACCTTTCAAGAGAAATTCAACAGCATTTTGGCAGAAGCTTTCACAAGTGGCAAGGAGCTCAATGTGCAACACAAGAATAAAAATGAGAGGCGAAAAGAGCGTCGAAACCACTACCGAAACTCAAAAGAAAATGTTGAAAAACAGATGAAAGAAACTTTATTTCTGAGGTACAGTAAACTATAGGTTTTTTGATTTTTAATTAGACTAATCTGGATGTCAAAAAGTAAATACTAAACAACAGAGATGTCATAAGTGCACCGTTTTGATCAATGTAACTTATAAAAATGTTCAATTGGGAACATAGGAAAAAAAGGCCTATAAAATTGAAACCTGAAAGCCAGGATAAACAAGCGGTCAGCGGTCAGTGATCCAAAATGGACGTGTAGTTTTTTCGCGCTTCCAATTCTCACATTGTTAAGGAATTTTCTCCTCTCTTTCTCTATAATTCTACATGAGTTCTACCAGAAAAGCTAAAAAAGCCTCCAAAGAGGAGACTGAGTTAACCGATCTTCCAGATGAACTATGGGGCAAATTCGAAGACAAACTTAAGGACTGGGTGAAATCTACATTACCTGATCTAGTTAAAGAATGTATACAATCTCATGCGGCCAGGATTATTGATGAATATGTTTCCTCTGAGAAATTTAAGCAATCGCTTGCCGAATGTCTTAATTTCGACGCCTCTGAGCTTATGGATCGTGTAACTGCTGCTGAGGAAAAGGTCAATAATCTAACTGAAATTGACATGAACATAACCGAACTCGAGGACAAATACTCTCAGCTATCGGCAGAGTTGGATAACTTGGAACAGTACACACGAAGAACCAATATTCGTTTATATGGAATTCCTGAAAATGAAGAGGAAAGCACAGACGTGCTGGCTATGAACTTTTTTAAAGATGAACTTAATGTGCCGGTCGCGAAGGAAGATATTAGTCGATCTCACAGAATTGGAAGGAAATCGTCGCCTACGTCAGGCAGGAAACCAAGACCCATCATCGTGAGACTTGCTAGGCACAATACTAAAGTGGAATTGCTAACACGCCGACGCTTACTGAAGGAGAAACGACGACCGTTTAATATCCAGGAAGATCTAACGCTGTCTCGACGAAAGATTCTGACGTACTTGAGTCAAGATATTGAGGAAGGGATAATTTCCAAAGTGTGGACGATAGATGGCACCATCTTTCTTAGGCCTTCCTCTCATAGTTCGACTATAGAGCGATGTACTACGATGAAACAATGTCAGGCAATAGTAGCTAAGTATTCTTGAGAACTCTTTGTCAACTGGTTCATATGAACGTAAAAATCCAGCATAAAGTTGCTTAAATTGATCCTTTTTTTTTCCCCTTGTGTGAATTGGATAAAGTGCTTTTTTTGAAATCAATTTATTGATTGATTCATAAATTGCTGCTTTTTTGTAATCAGAATTATTTATTAGAGAATTAATAGTTAATGTTTAGATCTTAGTTTTATTCATTGTTAAATAAGCTTTATTTGCTTTATGTTTTATAAGTTAATCTCTATTACATTTGTAATAGATTAACTTAAGAGATTAGTATAGGTAATTTAGTATATTAGTAATAATATCTATAGTATTATTGTTATTATTATTATTTTTTTTTTTTACTTGTTATGCCAGTTAAGAATCCTTGTTCCATATGTAAATTTTCAGTACACAATAATCACAAAGCTATTTTGTGTGACATCTGTCATTTTTGGACTCATCTCAAATGTTCTTCGTTTTCTCATAATGAATACATTGCTTTATCTAATTCTCCTGAACCTTGGTTCTGTTCCTCATGTATAATCAGTTTATTCCCTTTCAATCACTTTGAAGATGACACTGACTTTTACTTTTCTTTATTTGATTTCACCTCGGATAGTTTTAATACTGAGCTGCTGAAAGACAAATACTTTAATCCTTTTCTTGATGATCCTCAATCTCGTCACCTTCTCTTAAACTCTGATATTGATCCTGATTCCAATGTATTTACAAAAAATTCACAGCTACTATCAAACTGCATCTATTTAACTTCTAATGAATTTAATAAAATTTCCACTTCTTCCTCTAATATATTCTCTTTATTTCATGTAAATATCAGAAGTCTTAGTAAAAATTTTGCTGATTTTTCGGAATTTATATCAACTCTGAATATATCTTTCTCCTCTATTGGTGTATCCGAAACCTGGTTACGTGATTTTAATGAGAATCTCTACAGTATCCCCGGTTATTGTTTTATTTCTAATACTCGACAGCACAAATCTGGTGGTGGAGTAGGACTATTTATTAAATCAGACTTAAAATTTAAGCTACGCACTGATCTTCAATCTCCAAACAATAAACTTTATGAATCTATCTTTGCCGAAATACTTCAACCTAATAGTAAAAATATTATTGTTGGTTGTATATACAAGCCTCCTGATACTTCTGTCTCTGACTTTAATAATTCAATAAACAACATCTTGTCAACTATTAGTTTTGAGAATAAGTTGACCTATCTTATGGGTGACTTTAACATCAATATTCTTAATGCTGAATCCCATCAGCCCACCGAGGATTTTATAAATCTTATGACTTCTAATTGTCTATATCCTTTAATTTCGAAACCTACCCGAATTACTCATTCCACAGCCACCTTAATAGACAATATATTCACTAATAACCTTGAATTTAACATGGTTAGTGGTATTATTTATTCTGACATTTCTGATCAC
>JANCMA020522597.1:0-10341 GCA_024336925.2 Zoanthus solanderi | reverse complement strand
CCCCCCATCCCTTCCTTCCCTCCTTTCTTCATCTTCCTTCGCTATGCACGGCCCTGAACAATCAATGCGTGACGTCTCCTCACCTTATTAGAGTAGCAGGAATATAATGTCACGGAAATATCGAGTGCCTTGATAAGTTGTCTCCCTAGAGTAAACATTGTCTTCTGGTCAGCGGCTTTAACGTTGGCAATAAAGTAGTAGATGGTGTCCCTGGCGTTGCGCAAAGCTGTCGAGTGTTTGCTCCCTTTATCAGCTACACTAGCGATGCCTTTAAGAACGTTTGTAAATTCCTCGCTAGTTACTTGATTCTTAACAAACTTTGTCCCCTGAAAAATACAAGAACGATCTGATAATGTTTTTATTTTCTGTTCACAAAACCAAACCTCAGATAAATAAAATAGCAAACTCTTAGCTAAAGGGCATCGATTAATAAGAAAGGCATTATGTAATCTTCGCCATAACGTATACCATATGGCAGAAAAGCCGCAATGCTTGTAGGATCTGGCTTTTAAGATAAATGTCAAGTATCGATAGCACAAACGTGCTAGTAGCTAACTTGAAGCCACTTAAATGGGCACTATGGCTACTTTATATCATAGCGGCCATTAACCCTTAAATCTACCATAAAAAATTGTGAGCTTGAATGCTAGCAGCCTTGGACAGCTGTTTCGGCCTTTTTATGCCTCGTCAGCATGGCATAGCTAGAAAACAGCCCCAGGTTCCTACAGAACATAAGTAGCAGTGCCCGATTAAGTGGTTTCAAGTTAGCTACTAACATGTTTGTACGTACTATCTATACTTAACGTTGATCATTATAGCCGCATCCCACAAGCATTGCGCTTTTTCTGCCATATGGTATATTTTGAATATCATATTGATTAGAAAATAACTAAACCTGAAAGCTCCAGCCTTTGTTTCACACTACAATGTTTACTACTTATCTGACTAAAAAAGTAGTTCGAAGATTACCAATAGACCTTTTTCACGGTTAGAATATTCTTTTGTTTCCATTCAAATTTGCCCTTCAAGCCTCGCTTTGGGTAACATATTCTTTTTGATTTTAATGGTTGTCAGTGAAGCTTGACCCAAATTTGAATGTAAACAACAGAATATTAAAACCGTGAAAAAGGTCTATACGGACCACTAATTCAATTATATGTTATTCAAATAAAGTATTTCGTTAGCCTCTGCGATACCCAGTGCAGCGCTCAAACCAATTGAGCTATAAAGCCACAACTGGGAGAACAGGTCACACGCCTGAAAAACAAATATTGCTGACTTTAACGAGATTCAAACCCGTGACCTGTACGATTCCAGTATAGCGCTCTAACCAGCTGAGCTATGAAGCCATAACTGGGAGAGCAGGTCACTTTTTACAAACCTGGAAAACAAATATTCCTTACTTTAACGTGATTTGAACTCGTGACCTGTACAATACCAGTACAGCGTTCTAACCAGCTGATCTATGAAGCCATAACTGGGAAAACAGGTCACTTTTTAGACGCCTGAAAAACAAATATTGCTGACTTTAACGTGATTCAAACAAGTGACCTGTACAATACCAGTACAGCGCTCTATACAACTGAGCTATGAAGCCATAACCGGGGAGAACAGGTCACTTTTTATTTGTGTCTTTAAGGCCACTTTTGCCCCTTTCTATCGTATAGTTACACATACTATATTTTCAAAGTTTCAAGATTTTTATACTGTGAATAAGTTTGAATGAATTTAAGCAGCGCACTTACGTTTGTTGCAACAAAAGCTCGATAAGCTGTTACGTTTCTTAAAAGTTCATTAAAGTTTTTGTTCGCTTTCTCAGCATCTCTAAGGGCTGTCTCTGTTTTAGCTTCTTTGTCCCTACAATCCTTTATTTTCTTTATCGCTGTCCATACTTGAAAAGCTGTGGGTAAAAGTTTTAAATTAGAAACAATATCAGCATAATTGAAAATCGAAGAAATGTGCTTGGTTAAAACCTCATAATTTATTATCTTTTTAATGTTTTTATTTTTGCATATATACCTATGCTTTTATCAGAGCTGTAGTTGAATAAGTTATAGGTGTGCGTATTCATTACAAACTGGTAAAAGCAGTCAATCATTTTACAAAGATAAAATCGAAAACAAAATAAACCAAACTCGAAAACAAAAAAAGAAACACAATCAATTAAAAAAATTATCTTAAGGTTAATATCAGCGTTATTTAAATTTGATTTGCTGTTTAAGTTATTGTTACTGTCAACATGGTTGTCCTTTGTTGATGTTATTTTTGTTAGTGCTGTTGGCATTATGTTGCTAATACTGTGGATGTTACAGTAAATCTGCTGCTGTTGTAGTTAATGCTAGCGTTACAATTGTTGTTGCTGTGAATGTTATTGTTGGCGACACAATTGTTGTTGTTGTTATTATTATTGCTAGTGTTACCACTGTTGTTGTTGTTGTTACTGTTGGCGTTACAATTGTTGTTGTTATTATTTTTATTGTTTGCATTACAATTGTTGTTGCTGCAATTATTATATTGTTGGCGTTACAGTTGTTGTTGCTGTTACAATTTTTCTCTCGATTCTTTTTGTTGCTTCTGTCACTGTTGTTGTTGATGTTATTGTTGTGTGTTTCTGTTGTTACAGCTGTTGCTGTTAGAATTACTTTTGCTGTTCTTAGTGTTGTTGCTGTAAATGATGATACTACTAATGGTGGCAAATGCAAGAATTATTGTTCCTATTGCTGTTGTTAATCGTTAAGGCGTTACTGTTGTTATTAGCGAATATATTTGTGCATGCCAGGTTGGTTTGAGAATTTCGTGGACGGACGGACTGGTTTGACAAATCGCCTAATTTTCATGCTGACAACCGGTTACATTAAATTTTTCAGCTGTTCTCCAAGTACTTGAAACACTTGATATTCCAGTTGTATTATTATTCATATTACATTAATAAAAGCATGTTCACAAAAACATCTCCAATATTGATTTGTGTTTTTGTAGCTACCAAAGCAAAGCAAACAGCTCACAGCATTTCCCCTTAATCTCTGATTACTAATAGTTTGATAGTTTTTATTACTCTTATTGTTAGTAGTTGTATAAATATCTTCAGCTTGGAAATAACTATAGAAGAAATGTTCGTGTTGACACAATGTTGTGAAAAAGAAAAAGAAGCTTGTGTCAACACGAACATTTCTTCAATACTCTTATTGTTTTTACTGAAATTTCTATTGTTGTTATTATTACTGTTGCTGTTAGTTACCGTTGCCGTTGTTACTGTTACGGATTTTAAGATGCGAGAACGGCAACGACGACACGAACGGCGAAGAACAATAGTCTTAATTACTGAACACAATAGTTGCACGCTGGAATGTACCGAACTGACAACCTGCTTGCCGTCGTCTTCAGTGCTACGCCGAGGAAAGCTCTTTTTTGGGGGGTTCTGTGGACAACGTGAACGTCAAACAACAAAATTTGACAATCTTTGTTTACCTTCGAGGCTAAACCTTTCATCTTTCACAACGTGAACGTCAAACAACAAAATTTGACAATCTTTGTTTACCTTCGAGGCTAAACCTTTCATCTTTTAATGTTCAAAAATCTCGTGCAAAGCTGCAAATAACAAGAGGCTCATTAAGCCTTTACTCGTGGTACGCGTGGGACGGGGGACAAATCCCAAATATGGCAGTCACTGGACCGAATCGCTAATCGCGACATGAAGAAAAAAAAAAAGAAAAAAGAAAAAGAAATCAAACCCAAACGTTGACTCGTGGTACCACGAGTAATAACAAAACCGGTAATAAACTTAACTAATAGTGAACTAGATAACAGTACTAGTTGTGTTTTAATCAAAACGTTGTATTCCTACATCACATCCACACCATACTATTTTGATTGGGTAAGATTGCATCAAAAAGAAGTTATCAAACTGATAATGCAGTCTAGCAACAGCCTATAGACCCCTAGGACTGACGTCACATTTTCGTTAGCAACCCGTTGCTATGCTGTCCTGGAGGAGAAGCGGCGCTCTTTTTAAAAACAAACACAAGGAATTAAACGAGATGGCTACCGCTAAAAAAACGTTTAAAAATTTCAGATAAAAAAGCTTTCTTGCCCGAATACTGCAATAATCTAAGCGAAGAAAAATCGAAAGAGAGATATCTCAAGAAGTTACAGTGTATTGATGGCTGTGATCCCTACAAAGTGCCACGAAATGAATGGCAAGACGATGTCAATTTATGGTCGAACATATCCTACATCAACCTGGGAATGTACTTGCTGTTTTCGCCGCCCCTATACCCAAGAACAGCAGGAAAGTTACAAAAGTCTCCTGCTACCAAAACTTTGCAAATGGTTGGGTTCGTGAAGTTTTAGTAAAAGAATTTGGCCAAAATTGACTAGTCATTGGCAAGGTAAAATCAAAGATTGCGATTGATTTTTGCGATCATGTTGATTATTTATTGTTTTATTTTTGTGAACAATTTCTCATTTTATTTGCACTAATATATCAAATGTTTCTCTACAGGTCAGTCACTCTCAAAGAATGTCTAAGAAGCAACTGACTCCGTGGATAATAAGCGAGAAAAGTGGGAAAATATTGTCTGCACATTGCGACTGCATGGCCGGCCTTGGGGAAAGTTGTTCTCATGTAGCATCTTTGTTGTGGGCTATCGAAGCTGGTGTAAAGAAAAGAGATTCACTGTCACCGATACTACTACAACTCCAATTTTTTTTCACTCCAAGGGAGGAGTAAAAATAACTCCAAAAAGGGAGTAACATTTTTTTCTCTTGTGGGAGTAATATTTACTCTTCGCTTTTTTTACCCCTAAATAGGAGTGATATCAACTCCAAAATTGGAGTCGCAACTACTCTCTCAATGAGGGAGTAGAATTGTGTGATGCCTACTTTACTCCACTTTGGCTTTACCAACATATGGAGTAATAACTACTCCAATCGTTTTGAGTACCCTTTTCATCCCAGCTCCCTGGCATCCTCCCAACAATATAGCCACAAAACACACCAGATTATTTGGATTGTTAATAAATTTAAACAATCTGCTGTACAAAAATAAACTTTAAATATAAATAACCTATAAATAAATCATCATGTATAGCATGATATCAATATAAAATGTCCATTTCATATGCTCTTCGTTTTCTTATAAAACAGCATTATTTGTTAATGCCAAAATTGTTAAAACGTATGAATACAGCAAAACAAATATTTTTTATCTTTTCATGGGCTTCCACTATCTTTGAAACCTTCAAAATTCAAAACTATATATTTTATCAATTAATTTCACCCAACTATTCAATGGGGATTACAACAGTAACAATAATATAAACCTGCTGGTTTGTATATAATTGAATGACAATGTACAGATTAGCCAAGTACAATAGCCAAAAATATTTACACGTCTCTAAGACCAAAAACTACTGGTTGAGCTACACTGTGGAACACAATTAGAGATAATAACTTCTAATGCTGTCATTGTATAATATCTAAAGTTTTGGCAATGCAGCCTTTCTCAAGAAAGGCTATAAGGTCGAAACCAACCATGAGGCCACATGGTCGAGTTATTATCTCTAATTGTGTTTTCAGTTTACTATGCTGTGTAGGTACTTGTATATAATTTCTACACTGTGGAACATTGAGAAAATGCAATTTTAATAGAACAGTAGTTCATGTTTGTAGCTTATCTTAGTTTGAAAATTTTCAAGCACCAGACACCCTCCTTCCTTCAATTTCTTTCTTATCCCCCCCGATGTATGCTCTTGCACCTTACAAGTTATAATTAAAATTGCAGTCTGCCACTACTCAACATATAGGATTTAGGTCTAATGTGATCTAGTGTGCAAGATCTGAGAGCAGTTTCTGGATAGTTACTCTTTTACGTGCCTCCTTGTCTTTGCCAAGAAGCACAGCTTCAAGGAAAGTATAAGTGCTTCTTCCTGCAGCTGGGTACTCTATATTAAATATATAATAAGTGCCAATCAGGAGAGCAATGGCAGTAGTGATGGCCATGTTGGGAGTAATGGTAAATGTCTTCTTCCCCTCTACAACAATGTAAAGGGGGACCACTTCCCCACCACTCCATGATCCTACAAGTCTTGGGAACACTGACTTCTTAATTGCATCATCTATGCTCTCGTTTTCGTAAAACAACACCATAAGAAAAATTAGAATCTGCCACAAATGTGAAAGGCTGATAGATTTTCAGCCACTTAAACTAGTTTGATACATGAAAGATCATGAATGAACAATAATAATGCTGCACTGATTTTGAACATTACAAAGTAAATTTATCCTTGAAAGTCCCAAAATAAGGAGTAAATGACAAAGTTGACAAGGGAGGAAGACTCTACACGGAAATTAAAAGATAAACCTGCTTTAACAGGCGGGTTGCAATTGTAACAAGCAACACAGGATATGATTTAATGTAAGATAAAGATTATAGGGGTCAACATTTTTACCTTGCACACTTTAATGGTGTGGTTATCCTTGTGTTCTTTGAGAAGTACCGGAATCATGATAACTGCCATGGTATCTGCTATCCCTAGCAAGAAAAGAGAAATACAATAACATCCAGAGCTAAACACTTGCTAAGTACTTCAGTGGAGTCTGTGTGTATTTTTCAATCATGTTAGGATAGCTTCAGTGTAAGGTGATATTGAGGGGGGGGGAGGGGGGAGGGCAGCTATTTATTAACTTGCCTTAGAAGTACAATAAAATAAACTTATTACATAGATTTGAGTGTTTTACTGGAAAATACACCACTCGTAGATTTCATATGCAACTACATCCGGGATACGAGTGACATATTTTCCATATCCTCACTAGTGAAGATATCGCTGACGTCCGTCATTACTTTGTCTTTCCGAAAATTTTCAAAACCGCAAAATTACTTAAAAACAGATTTTAAAGTACTTCCGAAATTTTCCGAAGATTTCCGAACACTGCCGAAAATTTCCGAAAATTTTTAAAAATAAAAAAAAACGCATAAGAAACGATTATTAAATATTTACGAAGCTTTCCGTAGATTTTTGAAAACTGTTGGATAGTTCAGATGGTTTCCTAAGATTTTCTGAAGAAGTAGGCATTGCTTGACTATGAAGATTTTATATAATAAAAAGAAAATAACATTGCTGCTTGGAGATAAAACACTCATATCTATGTAATAAAAAGAAAACTACACGTTGGCTTCAACATATGAAGTTTATCTTCTCGTGGAAAAAAGATTTCACTCGTTCGCTGCGCTCACTCGTAAAATAGTTTTTCCACTCGAATATAATCTTCATATGTTCGCGCCACCGTGTAATATCCTCTATATATAATGTAATAAATGAGGCCAGAGCCCACAACAGCATGGCCAATTACTGCAGAAATAAACCAAAATAAAATAAACCACAATATATTTTAAACACATTAATTTTCAGCAACTGCAAGTGATTGCAAAAGTTAAGTTGTGTGCAGTGTTGCATGATGGGCATATAAGGGAGTTTAAGCAATGAGGACGGCGACGCAAATGGCGACGGCAAAGAACAAAGTAAACACAATAACCGCACGTTGGAATGCATCGAGCTGAGCACCTGCACGTTGTTGTCGCTGGAAACAGAACGTGAAAAGACCTATTTTAAGTTCTTGGGATGACGAGGACGTGATAACAAAAATGTTCTCAGTATTTGTTTATCTTCAAGGAGGAACTTTTGCATTTTTTCTATTCACAAAGCTGAAGGCAGAGAAAACAAAACCCTAATGACCCGAAGAAAGGAATAAAGAGCAAATCAAAAATATATTTTTTTGTGAGCCGTTGTCGTTGCCGTCGTAGTTGCTTAAAGTCCCTATAGTCTTCCAGGTTTGTGGAATAGAAAGCTTGAAAACTTGATGTGCTTTGGTTAATCTACAAAAAGCATCAACCCCTTCTCTATTTCCTTTACTATTTTTGAAATAGCAATGCAGAACAAACATACAGGTTTTTGGAAGAAAATAAGGTAGCCATTTGGCATTAGAACTTAAGCCTTTCTTCAAGTTTCACTACTATGGGCCTTTGGACTCTAAAACATATTTGTTTTTCAAAACTGTGCAGCAACGCAATTTGATAATTACTTTGATAATTATTTTTGCATGGCTCAAAATACTCTCTAGTCGTAATAATCTTAGACTGACTGGATACCTTGTTTGTTTTCAGGATATTGTTCCTCCAAATAACGTAAATCTCTTGTTAGTTGCTTTGCATCTTTCTCCCCTAGCTTAAGGATCTTTGGAAGCAGGGGTTTTAGGGCCTCCTCAATCTTTTTCACAGAAGCTTCACCCATCACTCTTGAAATTTCAGCTTTATACTGGCAAGAAAAGAAAACGTATATTATCATATGATTATTCAGTGGATTTGCCACTTGCTTCTCAGGTGATCCATATTTGTTTCCAAAAAAAGTATATGTCGCTAAAAGAAAGAAAAAACATGCAACATTTATTCCAACTCATGCCATTAAAACCTAAGCCTTTCTTTAAAGATTTTGGTGAAGAATGTATGAATTTAGCAACTTAACTTGTGATGAGTTACATGTTCGTGGTCAAATGAGATTTAAGTCACATCATCATCAATCCAATTTTGATCCTTCTTCAAACCAACACTCTTGCTCTCCTTCTCCACTTGTAATTTCAAGGTCTTCCTTGGTCGTCCTTGCTTCCTCTTGCCCTTCACTTCAAACTCCAACGCTTTTCTCAAAACATGCCCATCATCCCCCCTTAACACATGCCTATATTATCTCACTCCATTCACCTTTGCCATCTGAACCACTGTTTCCTTCAATCCCAACATCTCCATTAGTTCCTCTGTCCTCTTTTTCTCCATTAGTTTTGCACCACACATTGCTCTCACTATCGCTCTCTCTGTCCTTCTTAAAATCGCCATCCCATTTTCCTTCAAACACCATGTTTCACTCCCATATAACATTGCCATGCATGTATCCATTCTGCACATTTCACACACAACACTGAATTTGCCATTCTCGCTTCCTACAAATGCCTCATGGATCTATCTTACTTACAGTCACTTCACCTTCTGCACCACTCACTGTTGTCTTGCCGAGGTTCATCTTCAGCCCCTTGCTCTCAAATGCCTCCTTCCATTTCCAGAACTTCTCCCTCAGTCCCTCCAACGTTTCACTCATTAGAGCTAAGTATCTAGAGTTTATAAAAATCTTATATATTTAAAGAATTAACTCTAAATAACTTTTTAACAATAGAACATTTCATATACATTTAGATTTGGTATACCTGCTATAACATAGGAATTTGGTGTATAAATTCAAGGGGGTAGGGTTGAGGTGCCACTAATCATTACCCTTATTGATATATGAATTGAGCGACCATACGGTTGCACATTCAATTAATCAGATCAAGAAAATTGAGCTCGCAATTTGAAATAACTTCCCCAAAAGTTAGTATATTTTTAAAAAAAGATATTTTTTTTACTTTAAAGAAATAAATGTTAAATACGGTTGTCGAGAATTCACTGCCAAAGTCAAATCCAAAGGCAAAGCGCAAGCATGCCATTGTTTTAATTTCAAACTCAAAGACAGAGATGCGCCGACGGCGACATGTTTGGTTTGTTGCAACTTAAATCGTATTTTAAATTATGCAAATGACAAATAACAACAAGCAATTTATTTTCGGTATGTTTCTGAGGCTATCTTTATTTTTTAAAATGAGAAAGAACTATTTTTAAGTTTTTGTGCGTCATTAATTAGTATTATTTCAGTTGAAAGTCTACAATTTAAGACTTCTGAACACAAACTTCATTACACCAATTTAGTGTTAACACAACCATTGTCAATTTTCATTTTCATTTTTTATTTGTATAGAAGCGAAACCATAAGCAGAGAGCTTATCCAAGTTTTTTACGTTTCAAGGTGTCAAACCATGCAGTGGCAGTGGCATTGGCGAGGGTTTTTAAAGCACAAAACAAAACCAATTTTTTTCAAAACATACTAATCTAGAACGGAAACAAACATCCTTTCAGTTAATATGAAAACTTTTTGATTAAACTAACGAATTCAATTTTCTATTGGAGTAAGCCTATTTAAAATAAAACAATCCAAACTACGCATTATGATACTTTTGCGGGGAGTATCTTAATAAGATACATTTGCGGGAAGAGTATCTTAATAAGAGACTTTTGCGGGAAAAGTATCTTAATAAGAGACTTTTGCAGGAAGGGTATCTTAATAAGATACTGTTGCGAGAAGATTATCTGAATAAGAGACTTTTTTTGCCAAGAGACGGGTATAGTAGTACTTTTATAAGCGTGCAAAGTAACTTAATAAGCTATATTTCTGCGCGGATAAAGGTGTCTTGACAAAAACT
>JANCMA020522494.1:0-10342 GCA_024336925.2 Zoanthus solanderi | reverse complement strand
CCGAACCGCTCCCCCCCCCGACCTTATTAGGACCCCGTTGGATTTTCAACTCTCAATTTTATTGTGTACTGATTTTTTATAATTTAACTAATTACTTAATTTTTCTTGGAGTTACTGAAAGAAATATATGACTTTTCTCAGACCTGAAATATTTGTGGTGAATTTTAAGATTTATTATGAGAGCTTTCAAAACATCACTTGCACTTCTAAAACACAAATTGCACTAACGTCTTTCGTTTATGCAATTTTCTACAGTCCTATCATCATCATGCATTGTTACAAGGAAGTGATCAGTAATAATTAATATTTTGACAATATCATAGACTATATTCCACCGTCTTTTTTCAAGTGAAGAATTTAAAATTTTCCTTAAATTTGAAGGCTGCGAGATGCCAAATAACCAGATAACTAAAGATAATAATATGAAAGATACCACTCCCCTGTAAATGAATTCTAATTATTAAACTGAAAATTTGTAGGCTTGGAAATTGCAAGAATACAATTCCTAAGGCAAACAGAATTTCTGCCATGTTTACCAATAAATTTGTAGCAAGCAGGAAGGCATCTGTTCTCTCAGTAAACTCCTTGCATATAACTGCAACTACAACTAATAACAATAAACATACCTCCTTAGACTTGAACTTAAATGGAGGCCCCTCATGGAATCCAACATGTTTGTCTTCAGATGCAGTACATATACGGAACGGTCGTGTTGGCTTGTAGTCCACAGAATTGATTGTCTTCACATGACCAACTATTTCTCCAACTGGTGAACCAGTATCCCACAAAAAAACCTTTCCAAACCTATTTGGAAAACATGCTAGTTATGTGAGGGCATCATTAAAACCTTTTGCGAAATGAGCAATGAGGTGTTTTTCCCAAAAAAGTAGAGAAACGTAATGTAAGGTTCTAGTTATAATATTTCTCATTTGTTCTAAAATAACTGTGAAAATTGGCAAGCAGAGATTCATTCAACTGCCAATTGATACAAAAAACACATGATTGTGTAAACAATAGAAATTACAAAGTGCAAGTGTCATACAGTGCCGCTCGCGGGAAAGGTTACACGTCTCGCGAGGATCGAGGAACGAGATACGAGTCCCTCGCGAGATGAGAGGCAAATTAAGAAGTCAAAATAATGTTGACTCGCATCCCGCGTCTCGCGAGACAAACGAGTCAAAACGAATGTACAAGTTTCTGACAAAACGAAAACAATCTATTTCGTCGATGAAATAACGACCAGAGATGAATTAATATACAGTTTCTTGTTACAAATCAGACGAATAAAATTACTCAGGTAATACAAACATGATGTATGTTTAGTTGATTCAAGTACAATGAAAGAAACAGCAGTAAAGAATTTGTATAGCGATTTATGTTGTTCCTGCTGTTGAGGGTTAACTTTGAATTATTTGCCAATTATTACAAATCAATAGGTCAAAAAAGACAGTTTTCCTTACTTTGCAAAAAAGAAAACTAACGCTACAGTACCTGGCAGCGTCTTTCTCATTCATACTTTAGGTCAACTTCGGAAAAATGCCGCGTCACATTGCTTGTCGAATTCACCCATACAAACTACAGCATATTTAAGATTCCACTTGTTTACGTTATATGCTTTCAACATTTGATTTTTCTATAAAGTTTGTAGTTCCATTTCAAAACATGGTGTTTTGCTGTTTGACAAAAATGTTTTTTTAAAAGCGTTGCATAAAATCAGCGTCACATGCAGATTTAAAATATGCAAACATTTGTTGCATCCGGTTTCTGTTTCCGTTTCGTATTCCCTAAGGAACTGCCAACTAACTTCAAAAGAATCAAAATGTTTTCGGCATTGAACTACAGTGCTGTAAGAAAAATCAAATTTATCACTTTATTTTTAAGACAAATTGTGCCAAGTTATCGATCAACGAAGAAAAGTATTGAGTATTGTTTCATTTGGACATAAGTTATTAAAAACAATTTGTTGTTCTGCTGTTTCTTTTAATAATTTTTTTTATGAAAGAATTTAATTCAGCTTTAAGCTACAAAGTAATTATTCTTCCGAGAAATAAAAACATATTTTTGTGATAGGGCCTATGTGACTAGCAGAAAACAATGAAATCAAGATTTTGATTCTCAAAACTGAGCTACAACCTTCTCTTTGCATCTTAGCGAAAATCCAGGAATGAGTCAAGTCGCGCCACTACAAAATCTACAAAAGTAGTTGCAAAATACAATTGTTTGAGCTAACTAAATAGCAAATTTCGATAAAGTTTCAAAATGAGTTAAATTCCTTTCTATTCTTTAAAAAATGGAGTTATATAATTGCTTCGTCAAACATTTAATTATCAAGCAATTTCTGTTGCAAAAGAATAGTTCAGTGCCATTTAAGGATTTTGTTTCAATCAATGTTCAAACAATGCGCAATGATTGAAAAAGTTATTACACCGCCTTCACTTTTAATCAAGACAGTCAGTCGGTCAAGTAAACACTTGTCTCCAATTCTAAGAACGACTTTTACATTCTCCGAAAACGTCCTCAAACCAATACTGGGAATTTCAGTGCTGTGAACTTAAAAAGGAATTAAATAAATATAATTTAAACTTTAATTTAAAATATTTGTAATTTTGCTGTTGAAAAAATTCGTTTATGAAAGAATTAATCACTTAAGCTAAAAACCGTAATTCTTCTGAAAAATGAAAACAATTTACTGTAGTCTCCTGTTATCTCGAAATTGCTTATTTCGAACTTTGCTCTATCTCGAACCAAAATCCTCCTCCCCTTGGAATTGATTGGTAATAATTTCTCTGTTATCTACTACATACTGTTTATTTCGAACTCGTTAATCTCGCTTTTCTCAATTATTTTTCTTTCTCCTCGAACAAGTCTCAAATGTTACTCATACATTGTTCAGCGACTTGTGGAATCTTTTCAAAACAGCCTACGATAATTTTTTTTTCGTTCTTGGCAGAAAATAGTACCGTCGGAAGTTATATTGATTGGCTTAATGTTCTTGGGAACGGACAAAAACAAACAGATCATGCGGTGGGCTTGGGGGAACGCAAAAACCTTTAAAAAAAGTTTTTATATTCTCAAAAATATTTAATGTCAAAACTATACGGCATGCAAGGTTCCAACTTGAGCAGTTTTTTATCCACTGATTTAAAATATGGCAGTTTCACAGCGAAATATCAAATTTCGTTTACGAAAGTGCTATTTTGGGTATCTGGTTCTAAAATAAAAACAAAGCGGCCTTTCAAAAAAAAGCCGACACGGTTTCAGAGTTCGATTAGTGTCAAAAAAAAAATATAATAATTGGTGCCATCAAACGCAACACGTCTGACTTGGAACTCCCGAAAGAGAACACAAAGGTCGTAATACAAGGCTTTCGCTCTCTTTATTTATTTGAATTTACCAATAAAAATTAGACAGTGATTTAGAGAATTTAATAAGCTTTTCAGTGATATATAGCGAAATAACAGAGATATGCTCCATTTCTAAACTGCATCGTAACCTTTAGTGTTCAACACATAGCTGCAACAGCAATGTGGACTTCTCTAAGCTTTAATGGATCAGCGTAAACACGAATATTTCGAAGGCTAGAACGATGAAATCTCAAACAAACAACCCACATACTGATCTCGGAAAACCAGCCCTAAAAGATGTTTAGTGGCAGTGCTTTCAGAACAGATCGGTCTGCGAACTCAAGTAGTGATAAAAGAACGATGAATGCGCATGAACAATACCGACAGTTGTGGGGTATTCTAAAATCAAGCTGCATAGTTTATGAATTATTTTATTCATTTCACCGTTTCCGTGAGTTATAAAAAATTAATATATTCTTTTTTTCACTCCAATTTCTTAGCCAAACTTTTTTTCTTACAAAGATATAAAACGTATAAAAGTTACAGTTTTTTTTTTTCAATAAACAAAGTAAAAAGTTTTATGGGTTTAAAATTTCAAATATTGTCATTACCGCTGCGTATGAAATTAATTAGACTGTATAGAATACGTAATATTTTGAGTTTTGAAGTTCAACAATGATTTCCAAATCCCAAAAGAAAAACTATGGTAACTGAGTTCTTTATTTTTACTGAGGAAAATGAAGTTTGAATGAATTCTATCCGTAAAATATTTTAAATTTCGCTCGTCTATAAAGTCTTGTATATTCGCAGTCATTTGCTTTCTTCATGAAACCTATCCGAGCTGGTTAAACTTATGTTTTGCAAACTTGAACATTAATTCTAAAGTTAAGCACAATGTCTTATCAGTTCAGATGAATTTTATCTCACTGTCTGATAATGTATGCACAACTTGCTTTTCACTTCCTAGTTTCAGCTGTTTTAGCGAATATATATTTTAAATTTGGAAAACTTGACCTCAGTACTAGTAATGACGGTCACGACATTGCAGAAAATCTGATTTATAGCAGCTACTAGTGTTGATTGAGCTGTTGTGTGGTGATTTCGGGATATTAATATGGGATATTACATTGGCAACGAGCGATAAATCAGTAGGACCAAGTGAAAAAGCCATTTAAGATGTAAACTCATAAAAGTAGCAACATTTCTTTACACGAGAAAACAAAGCAACTCAAACAGGAGGCAAACTATAGAACAACGAAAAAAACCTGTAACCGCCGTGGAAAGACATGCCACAAACATAGCTGGTCAGAGGTTCCCAGCTTACGGAAAACAGTACCACAAATGTGGGAAATACAACCATTTTGTATCCTGCTGTTACGGAGGACAGAAAACGCAACATCCGAATTGGCAACATGTAAGGAAGACTGCAGATAGGGATTAGAGCAGTGAATCTGACAGTGACTTTCTTGAACAGGCAGCAAAACACATGACACACCCTGCAAAGAGTAAGATCAAGATCTAGCCAGGACACAGCTGATGAAAATAGGGGACATGGATGCGCACATTGAGCCAGACAGCGGAGCAAGCGCAAATGTTATGGATGAATATCAATTCAAAGCCCTGCAACACAGATCACAGGAAAATAACAACTCAAGCTATACTCAAGTCATGACACCTTCAAAACGCTCCAGTCAGACTTTTAAGTCTTAAAAAAACCTGTTAAAACAGTTAATGGTGAATTTCCAGTGACATTGAGAAACGAAAACAAGGGTACAAATAGTAAATTTCTTGTTATTAAAGGAAAAATGGACTCCCCACCACTGCTATGCAAGTAAACGCTTCTTAAGCTGGGAATGCTGAAAATCGACCCAGAGGGGAAACTGAGAGAACCTAATGAGCTGAGAATCAAATCAGTAAAAACAGAACCCAGTGGGCTGCAGAACCTGATAAATGACTAAAGTGCCGTCTTTGAGGAGATTGGAGTTTTCTGAGACAAGACAGGCGAAGAGATTACAGTAACGCTGGAAATGGACCCAGAGGCAATCCCAGTAGCTCAAAAGCCGAGACACATCCCCTACCACCTCCAGATACCTCTCAAGAAATGGATTGAACAAGGAGTAAAAGAAGAAATATTTGAGAAGGTTCCAGAGGGGTAACAATCACTTGGTGCTCACTGCTTGTAGTACAACCGGAACCAAAGTACAGAAATGTCCAGAAAGAAAAGCTGGAGCCACAGATGATCCAAGCTAGCATCGACATGAGAGAACCAAACCGGTCAATGAAACCCAGTTGTTGTGTGCAGGCACCTAAGATCGGGGATTTTGTCTACCATCTACGTGACTGCATGATATTCACAAAGCTTGACCTTCGACAAGGATATCACCAAATAAACTTACACTATACCCCAACACTTGACAAAATTGCAACATCCAGCACACCGTGGGGGAACTGCCGGCCAAGGAGATTGATTTTCGGAGCCAAATCATCACAGGGTATGTTTGATGCAGCTGTGTTCAGAATATTTGGTAACATTCCCCACTGCATGTACCCAACAGCGAGATGACATTGTTCTCGGAGGACGAGACGAAATCAAACTCAACGAAATGTTGCGAACAGTCTTAAAGGGAGCAAAAGATCACGGTATAACATTCAACAAAAACAAATGTCGGTTCGGGGAAGAAGAGATTGAGTTCTTTGGCCATGTCTTGAAGGTCTGGAAGTGATCTTGTCAAAAATATCAGGAATCTGCATATTTTCGCTCCCAAGTGTTCGCCACCATAAAACAAACCAATTTCCATAATTTCAAATCCAGTATTCAGTAAATCTGGCAAAGGGTTGAATTCTATTTTAAAAAATCAAACAGAAAAATTGATCAAAAATGTTGCTTCACAAGAAACCCAAACTTCAAACTTGTCTAAAAGGCAGAAAAATTGCTGGACGTGCGCCAAAAAGCCCGCCAAATTAAATAACTTGAGTTTATACTCTGATAAATGACGACTTTTGCTGGAGTAAAAGCTCAATAAAATCATTTTGATTTATATATTCAGTGGTTTGAATTTATTGAAGACTCGGCCATGGTTAAATCAAGGAACAAAGGTTAACGTTCATAACCGAACGACCTTGTCAGTTAGTGACAGATAAACCGAAATCACCTGATGGATTTTGACCAATTGTAGGTGCTGATTTTTTACAGTGATTAAGATTGCTTATTAAGTCATAATAATTTCTTGTTTAACGTTTTTCCTTTTTTATCCGAGGTATTTATTTTGTTCCATATTTAGCAGGAGTCCTTTCCACTATAAAAAATTGTTTTTGAAATAAAATAGCTGGGACAATATGCTGTATTTGTGATAGTTGTTTATCCTACGTTAATTGATTCTAGCTCATATGTTTTTATGACAAAAACAGATTCTAGCAAAACAGGTTCAAGCCACCCGAAAGCGAGAAGTGTATCAAGCACAAGTCTTAATGTTTTAAGGATGCGTCCCTTTCGGCAGAATTCTGATGATACCGACTTTCTTGTTGATAAGGTAAGTTGTGCTTGCATCTTACGGGCCACTTGCCCAATAGGCTATTTTCACAATCATGCGCAGTGTGCAATTGAAGCTGTTCTGGCGGGCCACAGGTCTTAAAAATCTCACGGAATCTTGTGACCCTGACAAAACAATGAGAAATAAACACTGCACAATGATTAAAAGACCTTGAAAAAAGAAAAAAACTAGTTTTAGCCCGGAAAGCGTGATATTTGTAAAACCAGTGGCCCGCCAAAAGAGTGGGAATTACACACTGCGCATGATCGTGAAAATAGCTTATACTCGCTCCCAGCAGATATATTATAATGCACATGGAGTTGAAACCAGTTGTAGAATTGCACACAATTTGGGCATCCTGCTGATGAACAGTAACTGTTTTGTTATTTATTTTCAGCAGCGTTTTAGTTATGTCTGTTCAGATATCTATTTACGAGATTATATTGCGAAAACAGCAATTAAACTAAGATGGAAAGTAAGGATTTTGGAAACAGATAACTTTCAAGCATGCATGCAGTATACTTGGCGCGGTTTTATACTCTATTTCAGTATTTGTAAAAAAACAAAAACCTAATCACAGGCAGCCAATCCAGAAAGTTCAAAGCTACGTTATTCACCGCTTGATTTCCAGCGGTTGCTCCACAGGTTGCCCAAGTTCACGATAAGTAATTTATTTCTTATAGACATCATATAGAAATAGAGAAAATATATGGGGTTCTGAACGTACGATATTTTTTATTCAAATGCAAATAAAGATTAAGAAAAACACACACCGTGTCTTCTTCTTGTTCTCAGCAATTCTCTTCCTAGTTTTAGCGAGTTCTGTTGGAGTTTACACGACTTAAGTTAGCCTCTATAAAGAGAGGAAAGGTTGGAAGCGAACGGCCATTAGTGGCTTTCAAATTGCCAAATATTTCCCTGAAAAAATGCTTCCAGTTCAAAAATTTCCCTCGCAGGGTTTTGAACAGATAAGTAAGCCACACTGTCATCTTAACTGGATTGATAACTATACTCTAGCTTTATTCTTACGCCTGAAAATTTGAAATTCCAATGAGTTACTCCGTGATCATACTTTGGTAGTCACTTTTATTTAAAAATTATCAAGAGAGTCTCGAACAATGGCAATCAACAACTCTTGGGGAGGGATTTGGAAAATTATAGTACAATCAGTGACTCTCCCCTACCCCGATCGCTTCATCTGTTGTCCTTCTTCGACCTATCACAGCATGAATTCTCCCAGACGTACCAGTCAATGATGGCACTTTAATATTTAAATATTTAAAGAAACAACGTACTGTATGTATAATTTACAATTCTAGGAATATGTGTTTGTAGCACGGGCCAGAAAGACAATTAGACATGCAGGTTAACACCGTTAGTGGTTTTCTTAATCCTTATTTAGACTTAAAAATATATTATACGTTCAAAACCCCATATATTTTCTCTATTCTATACTAATTTACTGTAATAAATATAAATTACTCATCGTGAGCTTGGGCTACCTGTGGTCACTCTTGACTGAATTTACGACAAGATTTGTGGATGGGGCACTAATCCATCGCAGGTTAGCTCCCAGCAGACCCTGGTACTCATTTACCTATCCCGGAAGGATGGAAAGCTGAGTTAGCTTGTAATACAGCATTTGATCATACATATGTAACGCTTATGTCAAACTGTTTTCACGAGATTATTTTTATAAGCATGAACACAGTTTTCCCTTAGAACGCTGGAAAATATATTTTCGAGGACTTGTAAGCTTTGGGGTCCGGATATCCTTTGATGCAAATTAATCTGAAGCAATCTCTACTATATCCTGGATCCGTCCCAGTTCGAAGTCTAATGGTTTATTAGAACAAGCTAGCGAAGCAAATGGAAAATGCACATATAGCCAAGGTCACCATGTGGCTTGATTTTACTAATCCTCGTTATCCCGTGAAAATATTTTGACCCTTGAATCTCTTTCTATATTCTAGTTTTGTTAATGTACGCAATACTTATACCAACAGGAACCGGACGTGCAGCTACCAGAAAACAAGTGTAAGTTTACAAATATGTAAATATTTTATTTTTTTGACCTTATAAACAGTATACCACACACGTTTCGACTGCTACGTGTTTTCGAAATTCAGTCATTTGCAAGAGTTTCGTTTCAGGCTGGGCGCCGGACGCAACCTAGCTTCGGTTATTTCATGTTTGACATGCAACGTCCAGCGTCACACAATAAATTAGTCAAATGCTTAATTTTTTGTTAGCATTTTTAACACCTTAGGGACTGTGCAATAATTGTCTGAATGGGGGGGGATTAGATTAATTGGGGGGCCTGAAGTTAAATCAAAGTGTAGGGTAGGGGGGTTAGATGTTACTTTCTTAAACATTATGTAGCGGGATTGCAAGTTATACTGAGATTTTGCAAGGTCTGATCTCAATCTTTGATATTGAAATACGTATCTAGGGCATATTTATTCAAAATTATTTCTTAAAAGCCAAGTTTTAAAAAATATCCAGAAAATCAATTGCAGGTATAACATTGTAATTGAAGATATCAATAATTCAACATTAAATTCCATTTCACAACTTATATTGAAGAGCTCACTAAGAAACTGGAGACGTGCAGCATTCCTGGGGACATAAAAGCCACCGAAGGATCGTGTAAGAAACTTTATGATAGCATAAGGCGTTTCCCAGAGTAACCTGTACCATACCCTAATGTCTTAGGTTGACAGACAAAGGCCCTGAAGCAGGTGTCCAAAAATGTTAAAAAACTATATGTTTCCAAACCGGAATGCCATGCTGAAAGGTGTAGCGGATCCATGGAGATAAGTGATCCGGTTCCTACGACGCCGGTGCAACGGAAATAGGAAGATCCGTAATGATTCCGTTGACGAAAACACAAGTTTCAGTCAGGAAACCGCAACGCTTCCGTCTGCGGAAATATGCCCTTTCGTGCTGTGATATAAAAGTTCAGGACTCCTTCGTTCTGGTGTGCCAGCTGCTTGAATCAGACCATCGCATTTGTTTGCATAGGGCACCGCATGCCTAGCTCTGCGCAGAGCAAGGCAGAGCGCGGTAATGCTGCTATTGGTGAAGCACTTACAACAGGAAGTCCAGTTGCGCTGCCTAATGACCCTTTTCATGGACTTTCTACTGTAGTATTGGAAAGAATGTGTCTGAAGGACATAGAATAAATTGCCTGGAATTAAGGAAGCAAATACTTGGTCAATGGCTAACAGCGTATTCATGATGAATCTGGTCCTGGAAAGAATGATTTCCTGATATGCGTCGAAGTACCTTTTGAAATGGAGGAAGTCTTTTCCACAACAACAACACAAAATATTTATACAACTACTAATTTATAAACGTATGGATATATTGAGCCAGCGGTTAGCAGGATATATACCCGATATTCTATCTATAAGAACCAAGTTAAGTGACCCGTTCCCTACGTGAGTTCCTGTAGCTCAGTGGGTT
>JANCMA020522393.1:0-10343 GCA_024336925.2 Zoanthus solanderi | reverse complement strand
CAAAACGATTAAATGTTTCTCTATGAAGCTAAACAAATACCGAGAAAGTTTTTGCTGTTACGTTCTCGTAGTCCCGATAACTCTAAAAAAGGTCTTTTCACGTTCAATTTTAGTGACAACTCCGTGCTGGTGCTCAGACCGATGTATTCCAACGTTCAGCTATTGTGTTTATTATTGTTCTTTGCGTCGTCGTCGGCGTCGCCGTCCTCGTTGCTTAAGCTCCCTATTGAAAAAACTAATATAATACATTGGCTTCAGTAAATGAAAAAGCATGTTTTTGAACATTTGATGAAAGAAGAAACGCATAAACTACTGAAAGCATGCAATTACAATGCTGATGCTTAGTTTTGCCTGGAGCAATTTAACTAACATTATGCACATTATAGATTGCACTTGAATGCTAGCAAATTTGTGTTGAAAAATCTGTCGGATTTGTTTGAAGATCTCGACCATTGAACAAATTGTTTAAACGCTGCTGAACAACCAAATTTACTAAAACTTTAGAGAAAAGGATAACGGGGTAAATTGATAATCATTAACATTCATTCTTGTAAATGTAAGGCTGCCCTTTGGCCAAGAGCTCCCTCAACTAGAAACTGAACACAGGACTTTTCAACAAATGAGGCGTTGAGATCGAATATGGATACTTTAGCTCTTTTGTGTTCTCACCATGCGGCGGAAACGACAGAGAAGCTGAACGATTCATAACGGAACTAGTCCAGAAGCTCTCCGAGTGGAAGCAAATAGCATACAGTATACTTGTGCATTAACTAAGACTCAAACTCTCTTTCAGTCTTATCACTATGTAGTCAGCCGTTTTATGTATCCAGAAAATCGAAACACGAACTGAACGCGAAATACCGCACGTATAGAACATTTTATCTCAAACCGAAGGTTTTAAATAAATTTCTAGGTTTTTATCAAAGATTGGTAAATATCTTTTAATGGTACTTTTTAACGGTTGTAATATTTTTTCTAAATTGGATGTTTTTAAATAATCATTAACATCAACGGAAGCTAGCAAAATTTATTAGGAAAAGAGCTTGATTTCAAAAGACTGAGAAAGATGGAGTAAAAATGTAGACGCCAAAGTAATAGGATAAGAAATATAAAAGTAGGGTGGTTAATGGTTTACCTTTTTTCGTATAATGGAAGTGATAATATTTTGGGATTAGTTTTGAAGCTAAAGCTAAAAAGCTAAGTCCTTTACGAGCCTAGTGGCTCGTGTAGACGGCGCTAATCTCCGGTTTCTGTAGTGTTAAGCAGATGAAAGTCATTGACTCCCCCTGGAGGGGTCACTAATCCATCGCAGGTTAGCTCCCAGCAGACGCTGGTAATAATTTATCTACCCCAGAAGAATGGAAAGGTGAGTTAACTTAGATAGAAAAGAAGGTCGCACAAATATTCGAAATTTGGCAAAGCTGAGGTCGAAAAAAACTTTTATAACATGATGAAACGCAGCAAGCAATCACACTTACTTATCTTATACTAATAAACTTCAACTGTAACAAATTAAATACTGTGCTGTACAATTTACATATATTGTCGTACTCGGTCACTAAATGTATTGAAATCATGTAGTTTAGCGTATATGGCATATAAGAACAAAATAACAGTGTGAACCTCAAATTGCTGAAAAAAGTAATAACATTGAGCCTCACCAAAATTTTACTGGTTCTTATTAAAAAAAGGTGTAGCAGAGATTGAAGCTGTTGTGCTAAATTACTACACAGCAATGTATTTTTCGGTTTGGTTTTATCTATTTTTCTTTTGTTTTTCTTTTGTTTTTTTTTTCTTTTAATTTCTATACAAATCACGGATAATTCTCGCTGTGAAAACAGGTCAAGACTGCAATAGCGTTTTACATTTGTCACGGAAAATCAAATTTGCAGTTAACGCTTTATCAACATACACAGTTCTGTGATTTTCTGAACGGGACTTGGGGCTTCACCGATTACCGACAAAAACACACCAGTATTATGTATTTCCCCGCAATATTAAAAAGAAGCGAATATGAATCAAATTGGCAATGTATTTTTAACTTTAATCCGAAGCAGGCAGTGGGGTTCTCACACGCTGTTTGAAAATAATGACCGCATAATCTCAATATTGTTCTTCTGACAAAAACTTTTAATTCCACTTGTCGAACGTTAGCGCTTCCTATCATATCGTGGAACTTCGAGCTTTGTTAAATTTGATTCATTTCACGAGTCATTTCCTGGGCCATAAGGAAATAGCGCTGATGAAAGGTCAGTTTTCTGGCTCGTATTTCTTGAATTTTGACAGCTTTTTTGAGTTACATAAAAGTTAAGTTCGCCGACTAACTTCAGCAAAGAACAGGCCAGCTCAACTGGAGGATTCAACAACGACAAGCTTAAGCAGGTAAGCTCTGAGCATTTCTCTAATTAATGAAGATTTAGACGTAGTTTAGTTCAGAATCCACTTAGATTTATTTACAAGAGGATTCTCAAACCAAATACACACCTAAATCGAATTTACGTGGCTTAATATAACTATATAAGTCGCCGAATAATCGGTTCGTTATCTTTTATTGGGCAGTCGAGCTTAATCACATTGAGTTGAAAACGTCTTTGACTTTCATAAGTATTGTCTGTATCCTCGTTGTTTTTCATTAATGAAAACCCACTGGCATTGGCCAGGCTCAAAGAGACCTATTATGAATAGGCTGCAATTTTCGGATGTTGATTTTAAATATATTTGAGTCTCTTTAAAAGAAAAAAAGCAGACATGTTAAAGTAAAAGCAACTAATTACTTTCATTTGTCTGAGTCTCGTAATTCTTTGCAATTCTTAAATCTTTATCTCAGGACTAAGTCCACAACTTAGAAATAAAAAAGAGAACTAAATGTTCCTTTTTAAAAAACAAACTTGCAGCATTTGAATTTGAAATTTGGTTTTAATGGATATATATATGGCGAAGAGATTTCGTTTTTTCCCATTGTGGCATTTGTTGTACTACTGGCGGCATCTTTGAAAGTGGCGTCTGACATATTTCCATACTAGCTATCGCAATAAAGGAGCGTTTTATCACATCCGGTCAGATTAGACCTGTCGTTGGGATTTTAGGACTTCATACCAAACACTAAAAAAAGATCATTTCCGATCTATTTTCCCTGCCACTATCACGCCACACAGTAACTATACTATTCTTGAAAATATAAACAGAATGATTTTTATGTTGGCAGAACTTTAAGTATAAAGACTTTTGTCTTATTCACTCCCTAAGGATATTACATTGTGACCACCAGATTTTAGAATCTTGAAATTCCTATTCCTGTTGTTTATTTTCCAAAACAACTAACATGAGCTCTGTATAATATTTCGAAGTAACAAACGATTTTGGAAAATGGCAGCAGCAGTCAAATAAAAGACATATGCATTTCTTTTCTTTCCCAAAGCAGTGTGATGAATTTATAGTAATTGAAGTGTGCTCCTTGGAATGTTTAGATTTTATAAGGAGTTTCCCGAACTGCAATTTTATATTAAACAAAGGATAGATTGATAGTCTTTTCCACAGAATGTTTTGCATTTGCGCCATGAGTGGAACTGTTCCAAATAAGCGCCAGGAAAATGAAGCTATGACTCGACGATAAAAAAAAAAAGATTTTGACAAAAATTGTGCAGTTCTTCCTGCTTTGATTCAAATCACAACTGATGAAGTGGCACTTGAGACTAGACAAACCCCGTAGCTTCAAAGTTTATATTAGGATAAAATAATCGACTTCTTATCCTTTTACTACTTGGAAAAAGAAAAAGGAAGAAAAACTCACGAATTGAGTGACAGGTTGGTGCCAACGCAAGGTTGCAATCTTTGTGATGATTGTCTTAATTAGTGTAAGAAGTGGGACGTCCTTTAACTTCAATAATCCTATTGACTTTATCATTTTCTTCATCACTTGATCAAACCGATGAAGACAAACGCAAGCTTGCATTATCAGACATATAATTATAGTAGTATAATAAAGCAGCTGATATTCCGATTGTTTGCCCTTCGTCAAAGCAACTGATGAAAAATACTCAACAGAAAACTATATCTTCATATAAATAACATTCTGCTTTGGCAAGGGGCTTGTCCTTAAAACGTCAGTTACTGTCGACGGATTATTAAACATGTCAAACTTTTGGATGGTGCAGAAAAAAGTTAATCGGTTATTTTAAAAAGATTCGAGACAAAAATGGAGAAAAATATTTCAATTCCGACAGCGCAGCCACAGAAAAGGAAATGGATTTTAAGATTGGTGCTTGATAAATTGTTTATTACCACAAAAATACAAGTTAAATCAGTATTTGTGCGATGCAGGCCGAGCGGCTACTCAAGTGTCATTTTTAAAAAATATATATATATAAAATAAATTTTGTAGTTACTTTTTTCAAAAATGGATATAAAGTGAACGGGCGATTTAGGTAATGAAATTTGTCACAAAACCAGGCACTGAAAAGAAAGTGTATCTAATTTGCGTCTACTTAAACGGCTAAACCATTATCAAAGCTTTACAAAGATTTATTGCACACGTAATAACAGCGGAACTGAAGAAGAACAAATTGACATGTACGCTTGAATCACTCTGTCGGACAATTCCAGCCAGTGCTGCTCAAACTATTAAAAGTTTTAAAATAACTTTTAATGCTTTCACATCGTCAATTTTAAAGACGTTTGCTGTTTTTTGCAAGAATCTAACTCTTCTAAGCTCTTGAAAAATTACCAAAGATATAGAGTGCACTTTGTATGAAACATGAATTGTATATTGGCTTAATGTCATAGAAAGAAAGCGAACCTCCTCAAATAAATGTGTCTATTCCATCGTTGAATATGTATATTTTTTAAAAGGCCTTTTAAGTTTAACCACTGGAGACGCTGGTTTTCAGAACGCAGTAATATTATAAATTAATTACATAGGAATGATTAAGAGCTCGTAAATATGTTCGAGTTGTCAAGACCTCAGTAAAACGTTTTGGTACAATATCTTTTAAAATTTATATTGAATATTTTGAATGTAGAAACTTTGATATCAGAAATGCCTCTCTTAAGCTTTTTCTTTTGCCAGTTCCACATGCCGACTGATTGTTTTCAATAAACCACCACCTGAATCCTAGAGTAATCTTTATAATGCTTTATAATGTCTCGCGGCATTCATTTGTGTTGAAAAATATTTTCAAATAGAAAAAGCATTTCAAAACAGCTGATTTTAGTAATCTAATTTTAAATATTAATAATTATTTTCCCTGTGGACGAAAAACGAAATCTATAAAAGATTAGTTATACCTTGAAAATATAGAATCTTTGAGAGTCAAAGTTCAGTGTAGCTTAAAGTTAAAAAATGTGCGTGAAAAAAACCAAGATACGTGTTGTTTGACTCCATTTTAGCAAAATAAACAACCAGTGACATTTTCTGATTTAATCAAAATATAGATAATTCCTATAGTGTAATGAAAAATTGCTCTTCATTTGTAACGATTAAATCGAAGGAACCAATAGCAAACAAATATATATTGGAACCCATTAATTTGCTATGATTTCTAATACAATATCTCTCAGAGAAGTGGTGTCTTGCGATATACCATAACAATCATTAATTTATTTGTAGAAATGAGCTTTGTATTCTTGTTGAGTGCTACCCACAACACGCTATTTCAATTTGAGTTGTTTTGGGATTAAAATTAGCAAGAAAATTGTGATCGTTTTACGACCATATAGAAAGAACTAACAACAATTTTGAACTTCTCCGTCCTTAAGTTTTGCTTCATCTTATAAATTATTAAGTTCGCTATATTGGCGTCTAGACTTTGTAATAGTGCTTATGAAAACAAAACGACGTGAGTTTTCATAAATATTTATAACTAAACAATATACAAACGTGAAACTCAGTAAAAAGCGACATTATTTCTTCTTGAATTTCATAGGAGACTCGCGTTGAATTACTGGGAAGAATGGCACCAGAGAAAGAAGACGGTCCGGACCCTCAATCTGCTTGCCTTGGACTCATTGCTGCTATGCGACAAAAAATAGCCAGCAAACAAGATGTCGAGATTTTAGGGAAGAAATTTATTTTACTTCCTGAAGTTTTTGACCCGAGTTTCACTCCTGGTCCGTCGGCCTTCAACGCCGAAGAAGTCCTCAAAATTATCAAGAATGAGGCCGACAAAGCAAGTGGAAACCAATTCAATGTGTTAAACATCGGAGCAGGCGCCGGTCATATTGCTGTAATGGCTGCTCTTTCGGCAAAAAATTGCCACGTTTTGGCGACCGATCTCAACGCAGCGGCTGTTCAAAATATTACAGAGAACGCCGCTCTCCATAGAGTCGAAGATAGGGTGAAAGTCGGCACGGGTACTGTGTTTCAGGTTCCCGAAATTCAAGGTCAAAAGTTTGATTTAATCTTTTGGGTGTATCCGTGCACTTTTGGCGAGTCATTCATTGCTCAGTCTAGTGGGCTGGAAAGAGCGTTACTCGACCCAAACTATGAAGGCCTGCGCAGTTACCTCAGCGGAGCAAGGCAGTTTTTAAAGGAGACTGGAAAGATGTTGATTGTTTTTTCCCACGCGTTCGGCAGAGGCGACGAGTTTCAAAAGATTCTGAAGGAGAACAAGTGGGAAACTGAGGTTCGTGCTAAGGCGGCCTTCCCTCTTCCCATTGCACCGATTGATGTTGATTTTTCGGTGCTGGAGTTGTTAAACAGAGCTTGACCCTTTTAAAAGACCAATTTACAATAAAATCGCACTCAGAACTCAAAATTGAACTTTGCATAAGTAAAGAAAAGATGTGGAAAAATGACATTGCTGATGTAATTTATATTTCTTTGTCAAAAAAGTTGAAAAAGTGATTTATTTTGTTTTTTGTTTTGTTTTTATTTACAACAAAAATGTCTGTAAAGCATGCCAAGAATAAATGATAAGACTGAAATTAGCTGTTGACATGAACGCTGAGTGTTTTTAGAAACAGATTATATATATACTGTTGATACTTCCATCAATGCTTAAGCGTGTTTTATTATATTATATATTCAAGCCTGAGGGGGGATGGGAGGTTTAACAGATAAAATATTCACAGAGTTTGCGATTTTTCAGTATTGTTTATAGAAAGTGCAGTGAGAGCTCGAAACATCTTTTCTTCCCCAGTCTTTGACTAGCTATCGGTCGCTTGTCATTCCGTTTCGGCAAAACTCTAGAGATTCGAGAGTAAAAAATTCTATCTTTTGATACTAACTCGGGGAGTTGAAAATTTCTTCGGTGGTTCAATTAAAAAAAATTGTAGCAAAAATCCATGTACAACTTCCTGTATCGTTGGATCGGGGAGACCTGATTCAACCAAAGAATAAGGTTATAAAATAAGTGCATGTGAGAAAAGTTGATATCCTTAATTAAAACCGAATGAAGACCGGTAGTGGTCAATCAAAATATAGTTAGACTAAAATTTATCATCGTTGTTTCTCAACTTTTCTTAAACTTATTTTATAATTTTCAAATAATCCGTGCAGTAAAAGTTCGGATGGTTATAAGGCATTTTTTCTTTGATATTGGCCTTGGCTTCATCATTCATTTATCCATCCTTCTGTTCATACCTATTTCTCCCTCCCTTCACTAATTCACTCGCTCATTCATTCATTCCTTCCTTCCTTCCTTTCTTCTTTCATTCATTCACTCATTTACTTTTTTTATTTTTGCTAATTTTGATTTTTGATGATTAAAATTACAATATAAAACTAAATATGTTCTCCTGCTTGAATCAAAACTTTTCTCAAGAGATGCATGTTTTTTGGATGACAAAGGACATATTTCGTTACTAAAAAAATGGATTGCAAGTTTCTTATCTAAAAAGTAAAAACTGAAAAATCTTTTTAAAACTATAAAAACTGTAAACCTGTTTTTAGAATCCAACCTTTTGTTTATAGAACCGCACTGATATTGTTGCTTTGACGAAGAGACGCGCGAAGAGTCATCGCCTTGATACTACACACATTTTTTCACATTGACTTGTTTCTTCAGTTTTAAAAAAGTTACCGCAACGGCACTTTGAGTTTGACAATCGGTTACCATGCATGAACTTGTATTTTAATACTGCACTGGTATATAGTAGTTTACAATTTAATTTCTTATTCTAAGTAAAAGACAGATTTGAAAATCAAAAGACGCTGATGAATTATTCTATACGTGATACCGTCTCTCGTGACAACCAGTACATTCCCACGTGCTCATTTTGTATCACCATGCGTGTGTATAAGCGGTTTCTGTTCTTGCTTTTAAAAGAGTTTTGAAGTGAAGCTCTCATAGACTGAAAGAAACACACGCCTCACCGTTGTGTTCTCAATTTACTTAATTTATTGTGCAGGAAGAAAGTTTTGGTTGCGCGATTATCAGCATATTTCTTTATTCAGAGCAACTCTTTGCAAATGGAAAAGTTGGAGAAGAAACAACCATCATCACTCGTCGTCTCGCCGACACAAAATAATATTGTGCTAAAACGAATGTTGAGAGACACAACGGCTGGTGCTTTAGGCGGCGTAGCGTGTGTTTTAGGAGGTCAACCTTTTGATACCGTAAAAGTAAAAATGCAAACTTTTCCTCATCTCTACGCCAATTGGTATCGTTGCTTTTTGTCGACACTAAAGGTCGAAGGTTTGCGCGGACTTTACGCTGGATCGATTCCAGCTCTTACTGCAATGGTGGGAGAAAATGCAACACTATTCTTGTTTTATGGACGTTGTTTGTCAGCAGTGAGGTATCTAACAGGAAAAGAGAAAATCGAGCATCTTAACGTGCTTGAAAGAGCATGCGCGGGCAGTGGGGCTGCCTTCTTTTCATCTTTTGTTTTGTGTCCAACAGAGTTAGTAAAATGTCGTCTTCAAGCCCAGCACGAACTAAATTTTGTGGCCGAGAAAGCCACGCCAAAAAGGTAAGGTTTGCATTTTACAAGAGATGAAGTAATTTATCTCTTTATCTATATTATGAACTCTTTTTTGAATGAGTATCTAATTTTTTTTGGACGAGGCTCAATAATCTTCTTTTTGAGGATTTCAAAATAATATTTGTACATGTCCGCGCAACCCACTTTATATTTGCCTATCTTTAAACGAGGTTACTTTCCAATTTGATATATACCTGAAACTTTAAATATCACTTTTAAAAACTTACGTTTTTCTTGCCACTACCGCAAACAATGTTGCACTAACAAACGTTTGCCGAAGGGAAATCATTTTCTAGATTGTCTTTGTTTTTAGTACGAAATATATAATTGTTCTTAGGTCTGTTTCCCCTTTCTGTTTCAGTATATCTTCTTATCATATTATGAAATTTTGGACATTTTTTAACTTCAGTGTATCGCATACTTATAAAATGGCAGATATATCAAAACTGACAGTGTTAATGTCTGGTGTGATATACGAAAGAGTTGGTACATGGAATCCGTTGCGAACCTGCGAAAATTAGTTTCGGAACAATTGTTATGATTGCAGAATGCAAAATGAATTGTTATGTTCTGTTTGAAACGTCAGTAACAAAAAGTTTAAATTAGGTTTACTGCTTTAAGGTCTTCGTCACAATCAAATATTATTCTTCCATAAGTTAGCGATAATTTTGAGAAAGAATATATATTTTTTAAACTTAATCTTTCAGTGGTAAATAAAAGCCTGATAATTTAGTGACATAGGCAGTGAGAAAACTCTTTAATACTCGAAGCTATGAAATAGAACTGAAATTAAATATCTTCTTTGTATCTTGTTGGCAGTGGTGTTCTTCGGCTCACAATGCAGATTGTTCGTGAAGAAGGAATTTGTGGTCTTTTCCGGGGATTAACGCCGACACTCGCGCGTGAATTAACTGGGTGCTTTTTCTTCTTCGGAGGATACGAGGCTAGTAAACGCTTTCTTACACCGGCTGGTCAAAATAAGGATAACTTAGGTAAACATGGGTTTGAAAAACCCACGATTTTGTTGTTTTGGTTTAATTTTTCACTGATATCGTTACTTAGTGGTTTTACTTATGGTTATGCACAACGCTCATGTTTAACTGTCAAGTGTATATCTAATAAAATATTTTAAAATGGAGTTATATTCTAATTCGCTCCCCGCTCAACCGAATATAAAATATTTATCATGAAATACGTAACCACTGATTTGGGATGTGTCCACCAAGGACGCATGCACTCTTTATATGTTCTTTAATCTACTAATTTAAGATCATAAATATTTAACAATTAGACCTCGAGGACGAATGGACTACGAGTCAATAGCCCGTGAGGCCGTAGACCGAATAGCTATTCAAACTCGTAGTCTATAAGGCCGAGAGGTCTAATTGTTTTAGTATAAGCCTACTAATCGGTCAAAAAGG
>JANCMA020522290.1:0-10343 GCA_024336925.2 Zoanthus solanderi | reverse complement strand
GGAAAAAAGTTTGAATGGGGGAGGGGGGAGGGGATGGCTCAGCAAATGCAGGTAAATTTCAGCTAGTAGGTATTTTATCATTCTGACAGTGAGGGCAGTACATAATTGATCAATGCAAATCGATCACATTTAAATTTCTGTGGGGACCTTTTTGTGATTTCCTTGTAATCATTTTAACCTTTAACTGTAAAAAATTCAACAAGAGATAATTATGTGCTACAAATATAAGTGGACAGATTTATTAGAAGTACCTTTTTCAATTAGTTCCTTTAGTGAATACGCCACCATATTTTTTCTTATTCTCCTTGAGATGTCCCTGATTTTAAATGGCCTCTGGCTCTGCGTTGTACGTGTCGTTTGATTCTGAAATCTAACAAAACATACTGAAACCAAAACAAACAAAAGATAGTCTACATCACAGTGCAGAGTGTACTTAGCGACTTTACAATAACAGTTCTGTTGGAGCTTCTAATAAGTAAATGCACGATAATAAAGCACAAATTCAAGTAAAGTTTTTGTAAATTCGAACCACGGTCAAAATATTTTTCCGCGTGTGCAATGCATACCATGTGCGCCGTTGTTCTAAGAACCGAAGCAAATCACATTGTACATGCATACAGTTAAATGTTCTTTAAAACGATCTATTGAAAGTGTCGACAAAAAATGCAACTTTTCGAATCTCCAACTGACAACTGAAACACGTAAAAATTAAAAGGTTCTGTGAATACAACATTCCATTACAAACTACTTCAAGAGAGAGATGAGATAACTGAGCAGCCAATATAAGTGCCTTCAGATTAAACACAGTTCAAAGTTCATCACGCTCGAATAACGAGAACAATGGCAATGTTTTCAATTTGACCTAAACAAAACATTTATTAATTGTAGTAATTTTAATGAGTATATCTTCTTTAATTGTTTATTATAAAAGAAAAAAAATATCAAAGCGATGATCACAACTATAAAAGCACAGATTCAACAGATTCAATTGATTGTCTTACCTTCTCCAAATACAAATTTCTTGCAAAATGTGGCTGCTTTCTTCGTGCGAAGTTAGTTCATGTGACTGGCTACCAGGACCGCTCTTCCTTGCATTTAGTCAAACTTCCCCACCCTTGGGCTGCTTGCAATTTCAAAGTTTGCGCATATCCCCACCCTCGGGATAGAGGAAGCGATCAAAGTCCCCACCCAGTCCCGTGTATCCCCCCCCTCGGGCATAACATTGATAGCTGCATTACAATTCAATTTGCTTCCCTCAGATCTTTCAAGGACTGTTGCATGGCTAATGTATAAAGCTGTTTGAAGGAATAAGGGATACTCTCCAGATAGGATGATAGACAGTAATTTGGCCAGAAATCTACAAGAGCATTGATGACATAAGTACTACTTATTCCACCCCTTAAGAGGATTGCCTCCCTCCCAGGCACTGTTACCATCAGCTCTCTGTGAATTTGTGAATTGGCTGATCGCTGGACTGCCCATGTTGTTTGGATGTCCAGTTGCAGTGTTGGCATGTGCACAGCATTAGTGGTAACTCTTCCAGTTGGCATTTTATATTGTGGAAGTCATAAATGAACAGTATCAGGAATGATTTCTGTGAACATAAGAAGGGATTGAATGTAAACAAGGTGTACTTAACTTGACTAGGAGGTGTAAGGGTTTGACAATAATTAGCAATATAATACTGCTTCTTTCCATCACTGTATCTGGTTTAAGACTGGAAATGTAATTTCGGTAGGTTTAGTGACCTTATGTGATAAAGAATGCAAAAAAAATGTTTTTACGATGTTACCTTACTAATTGGCTTCACCTTTATTTCTATTTCTTTCCAGGTGTTGTGTGGAAATGGTGTTTTTTTTAATGTTTTGGTTTTTACTGCCCTTGAAAATCCAACAACCTTTCCCAGCGCCATGCCACTTGAAGAGAGGCCATGCATGTCCAGGAAGACTAAACTTTCGTCCATGAATTCTCAATACTTTTGATTCCTATAGGGATAAAAAGAGCAATCGTTAGAAATGAATCAGTTTTAATTTCTAATTTGTTTGATATGTAACCAGTATCACGTGCCTTTGGACATGAATTGTATACTTTGATAGATTTTCTTTATGAACTACTAGTAAATTGAATATAAATAATACTAATAAATACCTAAAGTACAATAATTGTCATATAAGAGCTGTTGTCCTCTTCTCCTGCAATTGTGCTCTGGTTTCTCCATGCTTCTGATAATATGCTGTTTAGGATCATACTGTACAGTGAGGACCCACATGGATCTTGCAGAAACTTCTTAAGTTCTTCATGGACCACCAAACTCTGTCTATCTGATAGGTCAATCTTTCTGCTAAGGTCTCTTAGCTTCTGCTGAAATGTGGGTTTTGTGAATTGTTTCAAATAAGGTACTTTCATTAGCCTCTAAAACTTTTTTAATTGATTGATTGTTGTTATTGTTGTTATTTTTGTTAATTATCATCATCAGCATCATCATTAAACCACAAAAATTTTCTTAGATCAACCTCTTGTCTAATATCTTTCCTGTTTGGCAAAGGACAAACTATTAGCATTGAGATATTATACATACAAAACAAGTACTGTATATTTTTCTTAACTTAAGAATAATGTTAGTGTAATGTCACCTTCTTACCATTTAACCGTTTCTGTATATTGATCCATGTATGGGCCTCCATCATAACATCCTCTTCTCTGCCTCTCAGGATCTCTCCATCAGGGCTTTGATAAAATGTCCAATGGTTGAAAGTTGTTCGAAAATCACGAAGAAAATAGTTACTTTACTCTAAAGTTTTAAAGTTTACAGCGTAGGTGAACTTTTTAAAGAAACAACAAAAATTCAAGAAACTTACAAGAAAAATTTGTGAAACGCTCAAAGATACCCACAGTACAGGTTGATCACTCAATTCTTAACACTGACTATTTCTTAATGTTGAAACTGTAAGTGTAAACATGGTTTAGTACATGTATGTACCTTTTGTCTTTTCACGGTATTCTCAGGAGGCCAACTTAAAAGCCTTTTCGGAGCCTCTGTATGAGCCTTGTTACACCAGCGTGTTCCAGGGCTGTATTTGGGTAATTTTTTCTCTTCCTTATCTAAAAATGCCCAGTTACGGCGAGGAATTAGGTGGGCATGGAGAGAGTTTGAGTGACCCCAGGTCGAAGGACAAGCGCAAACTGCGATTTTTCTAAGGCGAATCTCACCGCAATGGCGCTGGCAAACAACGTTTCCTTCCTTTAAACCACTGAATCTGCAAACCTCCTTTGATGGTTTTCGTAAAATGCCTTTTCACTGGTCTGTAGATGTTCTCGTTCTTGATTTGGCACAGAGCATTGTAACAAACACGTCAACAAAGTGTAACAAATGACTTGCAACGAGCGAAAACCGAAGTCCGAGTTTCTTCGCTAAAATTTATTACCAGTGCAGAGTTTATATAAGCTGTGCACAATATATTTTTCTTAAAATCTATTAAAAAAGAATTTGTGAAAATATAAAAACTAAGTTTATAGTTTCTCGTCTATGTTTTGCACTTTTGTGGACTTGTTACAAAAACAACAATTTAAAGTTGCCGGCGTTTCATACTTTTAGGGAGCTACTGCTGACCAGCAAAATAGTTGTATCGCATTCTTGAAAACTTATTTTCGCATTGCCGTACCCGGGAGGTCTGCACTGCAAGTGGTTAATGTTTGTTGTGATTTCAAGAATGGGATTCAATGTGAGCGACTGTTAAATAATAAAACAACAGCAGGAACTATTTTTAACCATAAATCTTCCTATTGTTACATTCTTGCTTACCAGAATTTTTTCCCAGAAATCCCGAAAATGTGCGACCCCAATCTAGTAATTCTACTAAAAATTTAGCCCCATTATAGTCAATCCAGTCGTGAAAATGCGACCCCATCCAGCGGCACATCCCAATTAGCCTTTTACTAGGATGTACCCCCTCCCCACGGGTTCCATACTGTATTTATTCAATTTCTATCCAAGTAGTTTACAACATTGATATGACAAAGTTAAATTCTTACCCCACAAAACAACTAGATGATATTTGGAGAAAAGATATACTCAGTACCAAAACACGACAATTTGAAAACTGATAGAGATATTTGACAAAAATGACGACACTTTTGAATTTAAAAACTGACATGTTTCAGCTGTTACAACTGCCATTATCAGAGTGGAACAAGACTAAGTGGAAACAAATCTTATAGTGAAAAGTAATTTAAATACAAGACTAATAAAAAAAGCTTGAGGGTGTTTAACCTGTTGAAACAGTTTTCGGCAGTGTTGTTTTTAGTAGATATTAATAATTATTAATATTTTATAGAAGAATTGATATATGTTTTCTACGCGTAAATTCTTATATACATATATTTTGATATTTTAGTGAGTTATCTATTTTATTGTATTTTGCTTCAATTCTCTTTTACCATTATTTTTAATGGGCTTTCACCTAGTTGGAGCTTGCTCTGTCGTGACTGTCCCTCACTGAAATTTTTCTTCTCTTCACTATTGTTATTTTTGTTTTTTTTTTTTCTTATCCTTTTATAATTTGTATTAACTCTCATCTAACTATTACTTATCATATTAGTTGCTCTGTACTCAGTGAAAGTTGAATGAAAAAAAATAAAAAAATAAAAAAAAATAACTTGATGAAGAACATTAGTACTATAACATGATGGAGTACAGCATAACGTGATGGAGAACACTAGTACTATAGCATGATGGAAAACACCATAACTTGATCAAGAACACTACTACTATAACATGATGGAGAACACTGTAACCTCGTGGGAACAATGCCACTAAATGAAAACTTCCATAACTTGATGGAGAATACTATAATTTGATTGATGAAAAGCAATGTCACTTAATGTAAACAGCAATATAAGCTGATGGCGTCAAGATTTAAACAACTTCATACCTGATATACTAACAAGAACTTCAGTCATGCCCAGAAGGAGAAATTGAGGCGCCTGATATAATATCGACAGCGACGAGGCATTTGTCGGCTTATTGAAGGGCGTCTGGTAAAATGTTCCATATTTTACAATGTATTTCTTCCTTTCAACTTCCACAATGCCGGCGACCGCCATAGCAGCTGTGGTGAATAACATTCCAAATCCAATTTTTCTTAACGGTGTAATCTTCAAGCCGCAAGATTTTAAGGCAGGGTAAACTGCAAAGTCGAGAGCCGGAATGAGAATTATAAGAGTAATAATTCCAAGCACCACAAGAGAAGCAGCTGGAACGACGAAAGATCCAATTTCTAATTTCATTTGTATTCCCTGGCGAAGATATGATGTGTTAATCTGAAACGTAAAAGTATCAGAAGTTACCAGTCTTATCAATCATTTTAACATTTTTTTACAACAAGAATTCTTCATTGAAAATAACTCAAATGTTAAATTCTTTTCATAATAAGTAAAGAATAAATTATAATAAGCATAATCAATTGGATAAATAGATTTTAAAGATATCTCAAATCGGGACTTAATGTGTATTTTGGCAGAAAGTTTTTCGATATTGCACATAATTTTTATATTGCAAATATTTTTTACGACTGCTGAAAATAGTTGGACGTCCTTCCATTTCCATTGTATATATATTATTTAGTTACAAGTATTATAAAGCTAAATGAAGTGTGACAAACAGAAAAAGATAAATATCCCAGTTTTTTCGGCTAAATAGCTAGAAAGGTTGTGCCACAAGGTTGGACTGCAACGAATGCCAAACAAGATGTAGACCAATGTCGAATTTCCAATAACCACTGACTACAACGACAACGGGTTCAATTTGTACAATCTAAGCCTCGATGTGGAGTTAAATATTTCGATAGCCAGTGTAGGTCGGCACTATTAACAACTGTATGTATTGTTGGAGGTGTGACTTCTCGCGTGCTCTCACTAGTATTTTTGCAAATTTAACAACAAAACGAAGCTAACGCTGTAAAAAACGACTTTGTAGTTTAGTTTGAAGTATACAAAAAAATTCTATACAATAATTGGCCCTCCACTCAAAATCGCAAATAAAGATATCGTCACATTCTGATGAAACTGACAGTAAAATGGCTTCATATGCATATTTTGTCAAGTCTTAATTTGATTTTATGAATTCTTCTATATTAAGAGATTCAATAAGCTCTAATCTATCTTCGTAGTCCTGGACTGCATTTTTCCACGATTTTGGTATGGCGCTAACAATTCTATAGTCTTCTATATGCTTCTCAAAAAAACTGCAACTTAAGTTAAAATTTTAATCGATTGCTTCAGAGTTAGAAATTGTCCTACTCAGTCCTACGCTATTTATATAGCGAATACCATTAGCTTTCCATTTCGATCGACAAACAGGTGTTTTTATTAAAGCTGATGTTGAGATTGTTTAACATTGTTGTTTTAAATAGTCAATGGCATTGGAAGGCCAACGATTTAAGTAAGGATTACCAGGGACCAAAAACAGAACAGATTAATTTTTTTTATAGCATAGCATAGATAGTATAGATAGCACCAAAAACGTGCTAATAGCTAACTTGAAGCCACTAAAATAGGCACTATGTGTTTGAGAATTATTTACGTTAGTTATGCTAATTTTATTAAGTGATTAAATTAATTAATATCTACGGCAGGAAATGTTAGTCAAAAATGAATTCTATAGCATGGACGTGACAAGAAATGAAAACCTCAGTTGTAAAGAATAAAAGGCAGATTGTTACAGAACGTTGTAGGGATCTGAAGGAATAAAAATGAGTACCAGTCGCTCAAAAGACGCAACACGTGGTCCTTGGAACCGGACTGAATATCGAAATGAAGCTTAGCCAAAAACAAGAAAATCATAGCAGCACATCGTGGAGTAGTCACTTAATTATCGGCTGAGTCAGGTAAAAACTATAAGAATGAGATCGCGAGGGATCCCTTCCTGTGGTTCTACTCTAACCGTAGTCAGAAGACCCCATTTGCAATTTCGTTCTTTATTACGTTTCATCAATCTTTGATCATTTCTACAACAGGAACGATTTAAGAATTTTAGTTTATGTATTGTTTTAATTATATTATGTCCAATTCTATTGTTTTCAATTCGCAATCTGATTGGCTAACGAGCTGAAGTGACCACGGTTAGAGTAGAGCCACAGCAAAATTAGGTGAAACACACTTTAGTAGTATTTCGCCGCACTTGCATCTCACTCAAATGAATAAAATTGTACCCTGGAATCCTTAAACACTAAACAACTTAACTAATCATGAGACTGCTACGTTACCAGTGTGGTAGTCCCTGATGGTGTACTGGTTAGCACTCCTGACAAGAATACGGGGAGACATGGTTTCGATTCCCCCTCGGGGCATATACCAATTTTTTCGGACGAGTGTATTTATCTATAGAATCACGCCGAAGTTTCGCTCCGGTAATGTCGTTTTCGGTTAATTGAACTGTTTGTATGTCTGCTTCTGCCTTCTTCCCGCTTTGCGACCCAGCTGTCCATCCCATCAATTCATAAATGCTTTGCGGTCCCAACTCGAACCTAGTTCTCTCTCTTTTAGAACATGGCGATACTTGGGTACGAAACGGAACGTTCGCTGTTCTTGGTACGAAACGTCTTTTTACGAAATATCTTGGGTACGAACTGTCCGATTACTGAGATGGTCATCATCAATTTATTTGTGTTATCCTAAATCTTAAATTGTTTTTTTTCCTTAAAGAAAACAGGAGAAAACTAAATATAATCTAGCAATGGTCAAAACAAATTTATTCGAGCACTGTCGAACGTATATCAGTTATATTTGTATGCTTGCATTGAACAAAAAAACAAAACAATATTTCAAGGACGAGTAAATTTAAATTTAATGGGTATTTCTAAAATCTCAATAATTATCTCTCTATTGGTAGCAAAAGACGTGCTAGAGTGCTTGAAAAATTCAAACAACAACAAACATTGAACCTCACAATTGTGAGAGCAATGTGTGGTGCAAAACTGATGGAGAAAGAGAGGACAGAGGACCTAATGGAGATGTTGGGATTGAAGGAAACAGTGGTTCAGATGGCAAAGGCGAATTGAGTGAAATGGTACGGGCATGTGTTGAGGAGGGATGATGGGCATGTTTTGAGAAAAGCGTTGGAGTTTGAAGTGAAGGGGAAGAGGAAGCGAGGATGACCAAAGAAGACGTGAGAAGACGCAAGTGGAGAAGGAGAGCAAAAGTGTTGGTTTGGAGAAAAAGGTGCCATGAATCGAGCGAGATGGAGTTGGAGAAATTGCTGGCAAAGTGGGGCAAACCTGGCCAACTTCAATTGTAGTATTATTAATATATACTTTATACAGGGCCTCGTTTTTGAAAATGCCAGGCGTGCTATGAATTACCCTCCTGGGGTTGCCCAGGCGTGCTAATGGGGACCTTACGCAACGAGGACGGCGACGCCGACGATGAGGGCAAAGAACAATAGTAAATACAATAACTGCACGTTGGAATGTATCAAGCTGAGCGCCTGCACGTAGTTGTCGCTAAAATTACAACGTGGAAAGAGCTTTTTTAGAGTTTTCGAGACTTTGAGGACGTAACAGCAGAAACTTTCTGAGCATTTGTTTAGCTTCATGGAGAAACATTTAATCAGTTTTCTATTCACAAAGTTTAAGGGCAAAGAGACAAAATCCTAATGACCCCGCACAAAAAATTAAAGAGCGAACGAGAAATGTAATTTTTCTGAGTCGTCGCCGTTCGCGTTCCCGTCCTCTTTGCGTAAGGTCCCTACTGGCGTCTAGATAACGCCAAAAGATTGAAGTCATTTTTTCACTATTTTGACTTGAAAATTACCATAGTTAATAATACTTACGAAAGATAGAACAACATATTTATGCATTATATTCTAAGTGTTGTCCTGTGGTGACCCTGGAGCTATACCGAATGGTAGACGTCAAGCAACAAATGGAAACTTTTACCTGTCGTCTGTGCGATTTGTTTGTAATCCGGGATACACGTTGCAAGGAAAAAGAAGCATTATTTGTCAAAAGGACAAAACCTGGAGTGATGCAGCGCCTAAATGCTACGGTACGTTAAAAGCAACTAACAGTAGGGTCACTTTAACATGAGACAGATAGTCAGATACACAGGCAAATATGGATTAATAACCAGTTATTCAGTTACACTAGTATAATAGCTGCTATAGATAAGTAGACAGAAAAAGTGACCATATTTAGAAATATATATATTTGACCCTAGAAGCCTCATAGGGAAAGGAGGGGGGCTAACGGACCCCCCCCCCTCCCCCTCGATTTATTTGGCCTCAAATCTGAACGTCTTGACCAATTGCTAAAAACTTTGACACAACTGTGCCTTGATAATGAATACATGTTTTAACATTAATTAAAGAAGGTCATCACAGAAAGTCACGAAAGTTGGATTTTTATAAAACCCTTGTTGCATTTTTCTGAAAATTGATCGGATGTCAGGCATTCTTTGCGCTCGCCTTCAATTTTGTACTGTTGAAAATAGTAGATTTTTGGTAAGTTATCTACTCCAAAATTCAGTGCAATCGGAAGTCAGCAAGCTTACTTAATAAGTTCGAACCACAGAACTTTATTTTTTATTTTGAGCTAAACCAAAACATAATCAAAGCGCAATGGATGCCGGACAATTGATCTAAGCGTTTATATAGAATAGGGGAAATGAAGTATTTTGATTATTACATTTTTATAATTAATTTTTAATGATGCTTTTGTAATCTAAGAGTCATGTTCAAGACCACCAAACGCAAATGGTAGACGTTTTCAAGGTAATAACTTCAGCCATGGAAAATCTATCACATTTACATGCAGTTCTGGCTTTACCATGCACGGTACCAGGAAAATACAATGTTCAGACGGCCAGTGGAGTCACAACTTCCCAGATTGCAGAGGTATTAACATAGTTATCGCCACAACCTTCTCTCTGTTCTGTCTACGGTTAAATGCTTTCATGCACAAGAGTTTCTCTTTCACTGCATTGCTTTTCTCATATTGTTTTTACTTTGTGTAATGTAACGATTGGCTCAACTCCACGTGTTTAAACCATCCTTCAGCATTTATTTCGCTTGATTGGATCAAGTATTACGCAAGGGAACTGACAGCATTGTATACAACACTTAGTTTAGTTTAGTTTCAGATAAATTTTTCAAAGTTGCATCATTTAAACTTTCTTCACGTAAATTGAAATTCGATTCTTTGTGCAAAACCAACAAAACCTAAAATTAATTATCAAACTTATGAACTTTTAAATGAATAACCACGGGACAAAAATTCCGCCGGTATACGTTGGATCAATTCAATGATCAAATTGGACTCACAAAGTTATAAACGAAAAATTAAAAAGAA
>JANCMA020522186.1:0-10344 GCA_024336925.2 Zoanthus solanderi | reverse complement strand
CTGTGGTAGTGGCTAACTCGAAAGCTTTAGCTCCTTTAGCCTCTACGCACATTCATGACATATTTTATTTACTCGATTACTGTTTTTTTTTCCTTTTATGTATTGTCTTATATTATATTGTATATCATTGCGAAGAGTGCAAAAATAAATCTGAATCTGAATCTGAAATCTGAAATCTGAATCAGTCTCTCTATCTTACTTTTAAGGTCATTTAAACAACTGATGCTATATTTAAAGCACTGAGAATCTGTTGCCCTCAATGGTGTTTCCCAGCATTAAATGAACGAGCAGAATTGGATTTCCCTCGATTCATCGCAGACAATAACTTTCATGCATTTGATGCATACATTTTTTCCCCAAATACCATGTTATCTTCATCCTTCTGTAGTATATGGCATTGACGCACTTTCTAAGGTGCAGTCAAATATAAGAAAGAATGATTACTTTGAATAAGAACGTTGAATGAACGATTTTATTTCATTTCGGAGTAGCAATCTACAAAATTCAAATTTCCTGTATATTTGCTTTGTAAATTCTGTTGGTATTCAAATATCGTGCCGAGAGCGTGGGCTCCTTGTGGCAAGAAATTAAATCCAAAATTCATAAAATTTGTCGAGTCTTTCTTGCTGTCACCTCGTTTGTATATACTATTTTTAATATTACATGGCAAGTGAAATTTCTAGGGCCAATAGAGGCTTTGCATGATCACATGACTCAGGAACATTCCTTAAAATATTTGACATTTTGACACTATAACAATATTTCTTTGAAGGGACTGCTGTCAAAACTGATTTTTTTAGCAACTGCATACTGAAAAGAATTTTTGCTCAAATTCGATGAGTTATGCAAAAACACGCCTAACAATTTGCATAATTTGGATTTTGGTTAATAATTTGTAAGCTCTCCGTAAATTTCCTTGTTGTTATTTAGAAAATGTCTGATACTACAATACAGGTCTTGGGTAATTTGAGACTCACTGAGGCTAGCGCTGTATTAAATATAGAGAAAGTCCTAATCAAGAAATACTACTTACATATACTACTTACATATACTAATGCAAAATTTCGTCAGATTATATATATTAAACAATTTTATTTCGTAGTTTTCATATTTTTTGCTTTTGGATGTGGAATGTCAACAGAGGAAGAAAAAAAGGTTTGCATTTCAGCAGATTTCCCAAACTTCTTTTAAAAAGGGAAACCGTTGGAACATTCCACCAAATTTTAGTAACTGCTAGCGGGAGTTATCAAAGGTAAATTTGTAACATTTCTTAAACACTATATAATAGATTTTAGTGTGAAATAGTGTAGTCAATTTTTAATTTTTATACATCAGTACTGTTTTGTGAAATGTATGCCTTGTACATTTCATAATTACCATATTACTGCTAGAATAATGAATATTTATGTTTAAAAGAAACATACTTTTAGTAATCTAAAATTTTTTAAATCTTGTTTATCTTTACCTTGTTTCAGATCAACCAAGTTTCAATGGCAGAAGCTCTTGACATAGAAAAATATCTACCCTTTTATGTTCTGGGCAGCCAGGAGAATAAAGCGTATTCGATTCGGCATTTTCTGACAGAACTTTCGTCTGTGCAGCCTTATTGCCTACCTTCAGTTAAGACCAGAGTGTTCGCTTAAATGAGTCCTTTTTTTCCAGAACACTACTGAGCGCCTCGCTATTAAAAGACAAGGGCAAGAAAGCAAATCATAAAAAATGGGCTATTTTTAAAATTACTGGAAAACAGTAAAACGCGTTTCTTTGGTATTTCTTTTCATATTTACTAGTTACCAGCCTCTCACGGTCAACCAAAAAAATATCGCCCGGGGAGCCACCATTACAAGTGTTTGTATCACAGTTTATGCTAACATTCTACGTTTTGTTCACTTGCGCGCGAGTCTAGCTCCTCATTTTTGTTCTGTTTTATCTTTATATAAAAAACAGAACAATACTCTCTTTCTAAGTCGTCTTGGAAGCTGTTTTGCCCTAAATATATCTAATAATATTTCAATAGTAGGAAGTTAAAATATAAAGCAACAAAAAAAGGCAGCAAAAGGGACGGGATGCAATGAAATTCATAAGTTTCAATATCGTAGACTACCTTATTTTTTTTGTTTTTTAACAATCTAGGAATGATTAGAGGAACTGACAACTCAAGTTGATTTTTTTTATCACTGCCAAAAGCCGATCTAAGCTTAGTCTTAGTTGCTTTCACTCATTACGGCAATGCGTTTTGCAATTAAAAAGCTATTTAATTAAGAGAAAATATTTTACGCAATCAATTTGATGAAAACTTCTAATTTCTTGAAGCTTGGGTTGGTGTAGATGATAAAGGCAGGACATCTGCCATTACGCGGTGGTGTGGAACCGCATCCGACGGCAAAATCCGCATCTACTGCATCCTGAGAGAGTTTCCGCGTAATGTTGAAAAATTACGAAAAGTTAATGCATTGAGATACGTTCAATTTTTTCTTCTTTTTTCTCTGTGAAGTTGTTGTTGCATTTTTTTTTCAGTTTTTCTTCTTCAAATTAAGTTGCAGAAACATCAAACAAAAGCCAGTAGTCCGGCTTTCCGTCAGTTTCATCACACTTTCATGCGTTCATCACAACAGACGATTTTCGCCCGGTCCTTAGTGTAAGCCATAACGTCAATTTTCTATTGATGTATCCCGACTCCATTCACCGTTATCTAAAAGTCGCGCATTTTATTAGTTCACGGGAAAACTAGTACTGAAATCCTAGTTTTATTACTCGTGTTGGGTTTGAAACGCGAAACCTTTATTTTTATCAGTATTATTAACATTATCATTTCGTTATTATTAGAATTTAGCAAACATAGCGAACATTCAGATTTTTCCTTTCAAATACCGTATCATAATCATGGTAGAAACTGTGGTTGCAAAGCTTTATTCTGTTACGTCCGTTCAGGAATTACGTAAGTACCGCTAATTTCAATTAAGTTCGTTTTCTTTATTATAACTAGTCAGTTTTCTATCCAATAAATCACTTTTTAGTGTGCCTGGTCTGCTGGTGTGTTAACAAGTTGGGAGCATTAGGCATTTCCCTTCTACACTAAACGTCTACTGATACAAGTCAAGTTTGCCAACTCGGTGTATATGCAACAAAGTAAGTTAAGTTTTCATTGCCTATCTTCTAGGTTAATTTCGGCATAATTTAGGGTAAACTTTCCGTATCTGGGTGTACTTAATTATGCAGATAGTTTATGCATAAAAATCTCACCTATTTTCTTTATAGCTAATCCTAACCCTAACCCAACAGGACCCAGTACGCCACATTACGGAAATTATCCCCAATTTATCCAGTAAGAGTTTTGTCATTAGATTTACTGAGCATTTTGGTATTGCTTTGACGAGTGTAATTAGTTAATGTTTCTAGCGTAAGATATTTACTATTATTATAATATGTTAGCCTTTTGAAGCTCTAACAAATGTTGAATAAGTATATTTACTATGCTATGCCGCAATTAGTATTTGCGAAGTAATCTAGCGTGTTTTAACATGGTAACTGTAGTGTGAAATGATTGTTGGTCGGTCATTGACTCATGATACAGTATTGTGACAATTGATCTTGTACCCTTAGATATATTAATTACGTCAATATCTACTTTCATTATCATGCTTCTGTTTGAACCGACATTTGATTCTACATTGGAATTTTCATCGACGCACGTGGCAAGTTTGTCAGCGGTTAGCTCACTTGAACTCTGATTAAGACATTGAAATCTGTACAATTTATTATCTACTGGCTATTGATTAAACATTTCTGCAGCATTAAATTCTTGTTGAATTCATTCACGCATTGCACTTTCGCGACAATAGTGTAATTCATGTGGATTCAGTATTATCATGAGATTTCTATCCGCGTGAATTACAACTCCTACATGTTCGCTGTCCTCAATGGACAAATTTGTGACTGATTTCTTACTGATGCCTTTGTGCTTTGAATACAAAAAAATAGCAACCAACAAAAACTAAAGGCAAAAACAACCTGCAGTAGTCAACTGGAGCCGATTGCTGCATCACAGGCGGGGAAGGGGGAGGAAGGGGGGGGGACAGGAGAGTGTGCATGAGTTTTGATCATTCTAGCTTTGTCAAGACAGTGATGATTCATAAAGAAACGGCCTGTTGGTAAAAATATTGCTTCCTTTACAGAGAGAATACCAAATTGATATAAAAGTACCTTAGGAACAGATCTAAATAAATTTAGATTTCCACGTTAATTGTTGTTTTTTCCGCTTAATGAGCTCAGTCGTTTCCGAGTGATTTTTGATTATTTTCCGCATCCGGAAAGACCAGCGCAGGTGTAATTGCGATCTAATAGTAGATACTGGCCTAAAACAAAAGAGATATATATGCATCGTACATTATTACTTTGATGAATATCGAAGAAAACTAACTAAAACTTTTGGGCTTGTTTAATCATAGCTAGCATTAAGTTCTTTGTTTTTTGTTTTTTTTCTGTTACATTTTAAAAACATGCATGCACAAAGTTTATAACAGTAACACTTGTCAAATAAAGATTGACTCGCATAATTTACACTACAAGTCGACCGCCTTCTAATTGATTATTAATTTAGTTCTATGTAGAATAATAATGTTTAAGGGTTTTATTAAGAGTTAAGGAAATATCCAAATATAGCAAAAATGTCTAAATAAATTTATAAAATACCTCATAGTCATGCTAAAGTTACTAATTTTTCATTGCCATAGGACGAGTAGAGTGAATCGGCCAAATAAAGTATGCAAAATCAGTTGGAATGAAATACTTAAGTATGCAGAAAGCGATAGACACATTTCCTTTGGTTATTTTAAATATAAATAGCCCATGCGTTCTAGTAACCGTCTAACTTTAAAAACCACAGAAATAAGGCCACAACCATGCACTGTTGTCAGTAAGCACTGGCTTCATTTTTTTCCCTTGCTGACACAAACCCTCTTAAGGCAGAAAAGCTGCTAGATCATTGAATTTATCGTATTTTTTTCCATTTTTGTGCTTATAATATTTGGTAGATTCTCCAGTCGTCTGTAGTGAGGTAGAGCTAGGTGTTTTTTAATCATGATTTTATCTCTGAGGGCATCCTCGGCTCCAGCAAAACCTGGCCTTGTCCAAAAGGCAAAAGGTCGACATAATGTCTGCTTGTTTGTGTATGCATTATAAAAATGAGTTTTATACAATGTAATGTGTAGTCTTAGGGCCTGGGATAGGGCCATAATTTTGTTTTGTAAAAAAAAATTAAAACAAAAATGTCTACGGGTGTAGAATGGGCAACAAGTGGGTAAATATCTCTCTTTTGAAAAATTTCGCTTTTTTGGCAACAAATTGTTTTAATTATATTAAAAGTACGTTCAATTAGCAACTTTCATACCTTCTTCTGTTCTTTATGTCGATCTCAAATGAAATAATAAATGGGAGGAAAATCCACAAAACACCAAACTAAAAATATTTTTGGGAAAGATAAGTGACGCCAACTCCTCGCGGGTTATACACTGGCTTAAGTGGTACGCGCGCGCTTCAGTTTCCCGCCTAAAAGGATTTTCCTGCCATGTATGTAGCGTGCGCACCCTCGGTACGTCTTCCTGAGTATATTTTGTGGGACATATTTGAAGTATTTGTAAACAAACTACGAACTGAAAGAGCTAGTAACTAACCTTTTTAATAAGCAATCTGAGCTCACTGCATCGCAACGCCCGCCTTACACAATTTAAGTCTTAAAAAACTTGATGCAAAAGTTTGCGGACCAAACAAAAATCTTTAAATTAAATAAGTACGTAACTAAAATGGCATATTCAGTTCAAATAGAATAAAATAAAAATCACAAAAAGTTGTACATGGAGAAAGATTTTAAAAAATAGAACTTTTAAAAACTAACGCGAAGAAGACAATTTTCAGAAGCAAGTAGCGACTTATTCTTTAAAATTTGTCAAAAGCTGAAAATAATTCGTAAAAGAAAGGTAGCAAATATCTTGTTTCAGAATTTATCAGCATGTCCTTTGAGAAGTAAAAAACTCAATGTTTTAATAAAACATTAGAGGAAATGAACCAGTATTTGAAGTGTTTTCACACGTCGTCATCCCAGAGTTCACTTCATTGTTCATTGCAAGGCGCGACACATTACTAAACTGATAAATTGAAGCAAAAGTCGAGTTTGAACTAACAAAAAAAATTTAAGTTAAATAGGTACATAATTAAAATGGTATATTAAGTTCAAATAGAATAAAATAGAAATCACAAAAAGTTGTACATGAAGAAAGATTTTAAAAAGATAGAACTTTTAAATATTAATGTGAAGAAGATAATTTTCAGAAGCAAGTAGCTAAGCATTCACTGAAATTTGTCAAAAGCTGAAAACACTTCAAATACTGGTTTTGTTCTTTAATGCTTTATTAAAACACTGAAATTAATTCGTAAAAGAAATGTAGCAAATACCTTGTTTTAGAATTTATCAGCATGTCCTTTGGGAATTAAGTACGTTCAGTGTTTTAATAAAGCATTAGGAGAACAAAACCAGTATTTGAAGTGTTTTCACTCGTCGCCATTCCCGATTAAGTAAGTACTGAATTGCCATCTTGAAGTGATCTTGTAAAAACAAGTAAGTAATCTGCATATTTTCGCTCCAAAATGTTCGCCACCATAAAACAAACCAATTTCAGCAATTGTAAATCCGGTATTCAGTAAATGTGGCAAAGGATCGAATTGCATGCACTTAAAAAAATCAAACAGAAAAACTGAATAAAAATGTCCCAAACTGCTTCACAAGAAACCCAAACTTCAGACTTATCTAAAAGGCGGGATCGAAAATTGCCTTGATTGTATACTCTGATAAAGGACAACTTTCGCTGGAAGAAAAGTTTGATATAGGCTGTGATTTGAATTTTCAGAAAAAGAAATTTTTTTTTCACGGCCCGGTGCTGGTTATTGACAGATAAACGAAACACGTGACCAATTTTGACCAATTGCATGCGTGTATTTTTTACACTGGACTAAGGTTGCTTATTAAATATATATAGTGAAAGTTATTCATTTTTCTGAAAAAAATTATTGTGCCGGATCGAGTGTAGAAATTGTCGAGGTTTAATTTGCATAGTTTTCTGGAGAAATTCACACAGTTTTGTACGGAATTTATTGAAAGTTCTTGAAATATAGATCTTAAAATATTGTATAGGGACGACTTGATTGTCGCTCTGCGAGTGAAGGAGAAGAATAGAATAAGGCCCCGTCCACACGTATCCGGATACTTTTGAATCCGCAAACTTTTCTTTCCAGAAACGCCTTTCATCCACGACCTGCGAATCCGGAAACTTTTGAATCCGCTCTCCAGAGTGGAAACTTTTGAATCCGATACTTTTTTGGATAAGTGTGGACGGTCGAATCCGGATACTTTCGAATCCGATGACGTTCCAAGATCGGGTTCAGTCTCTACAGTCATCTCGACCGCGTTCTATACACACTTTTAGTAGGAGATCGACCTCGTCATCGGTCCAAATAAAGCAGCAATTTAGTAATAAAAATGTAAATTCTACACCGTAAAAACGAGAGAATACTTACTGACGTTTCAGACGTTAGTCCTTCGTCGGAGTAAAGGCGACTCTCATCCGCTTAACATTACAGAAACCGGAGATAAGCGCTGGCTCCATGGGCCACTAGGCTCGTAAAGGATTTAGCTTTAAACCAAGCAACTATATCCACAACTCAAGGCTTTGTTATTTGATAAGAGAATTAAATGTAACTTATTAATTACATAACACTTTTTATTTGCCATATTCAAAAAAGCATAACAATGCATTCGTGTTGCACTTTAACTGTCTAGTATAAACCATCTTACACTGCATACATGTGTTTGATGCGTATACTCTGAAAGTTTTTTTTTTAGGGGAAATTTGCCATTATTAGATGTTTGCGTTATGACTGAATTGTGATTACGGTTGATTTTGACAACTTGGTCCTTCATGACAAGAGGGTGGTAACGGTTGCGTTCCAGCTTGACCAACACAACCTCCTCCGCAACTTGGTTTAATATTTTGGGTCCCAGCCTGAGAAGGAGACGCAGCGACTGTGGAAGTTGGAGAATGGGGCTTAGAAGAACGTGAAGGAGCAGTGGTGGTAAGTGGGGTGGATGAGGGTGGATGAGGTGGAAGAAGGGGTGGGGGTTGAGAATGAGGTGGAAGAAGGGTTGGGGGTTGAGAATGAGGTGGAAGAAGGGTTGGGGGGTGAGAATGAGGTGGAAGAAGGGTTCGGGGTTGAGAATGAGGTGGAAGAAGGGTTGGGGGGTGAGGAGGGGTAGGAGACATGTTTGTGGGTGTGGTTTCTTGTGTTAAAATCTTGCACACTTGGAACTCCCATCGGCGGTCTCTGTTTGAAAAAAGAAAAAAAGGTAAAAATTAACTGTTGATAAGGTGACTTTTCCAATAACATTTTCTTCTTTAAGAAAAATTAAGAATCCTTTGCAAGCATTGAACAAAAATATTGTTTGATTGTTTTAGCTTGCTTTTATAAATATGAGTTAAACAAACATCGTTATTTCATTACCTGCATTTTAAACACTAAAGCTCTTCACAAAAAATGTCCAAGGAATAGACATACTACAGTGATATAACCCTGTAATACCCGACGATGTTCCAATATGACTTACGGACTATCATTCGTTCATACACATTTTTGGATGGATACCGTAGAAAGGTTGTAATCAGAGTGATTATAAATGTATCTAACAGTAACGTTTCTGTGCATGGAACATAAATCTGCAAATGTCCAGTCTTAACATTATACGGAATAAATAACTTACTCGTAGTGGTTATCGTGTCTACTTATGACGCCAGAAATATAGAAACCATTTTCTGCTGCAAAATTCAACTCTTTGTCGTAATCATTAACCCAAGCGGTGGGGGAACACTGACTTCGAACAACTCCATCCTTACTGCAACACTTGAATTTATGTCTGTGGTGAAAACAGGATTTTTTTCTTTTAAGAAACACTGTGAATTTAACCATTAGGACGTAGCAAGTATATTATTCCATTAAGTTTCTTCGGAATACTTTAAGTAATAAAAATTCTGTAAAAGGGACGTTATTCAACCATACGTCATACGTATTCATCTGACGTCATACGTATTCACCTGACGTCATGGCAGCAGCCATATTGGTGCACTCTCAACAAATGAATTTTGATTTGTATTGGTGGAAGTGGTAGTAATAGTAGTAGCAGTAGTAGTAGTAATAGTAGTAGTAGTAGTAGTAGTAGTAGTACTAATAGTAGTAATAGTAGTAGTAGTAGTAGTAGTAGTAGTAGTAGTAGTAGGTAGTAGTAGTAGTAGTAGTAGTAGTAGTAGTAGTAGTAGTAGTAGTAGTGGTAGTAATAGTAGTAGTAATAGTAGTAGTAGTAGTAGTAGTAGTAGTAGTAGTGGTGGTAGTGGTAGTAGTAGTAGTAGTAGTAGTAGTAGTAGTAGTAGTAGAAGTAGTAATAGTGGTAGTAGTAGTAGTAGTAGTAGTGGTAGCGGTAGTGGTAGTAGATGGAATAAAGAGTTTCTAACACAATACAAACCTCCTGTCCTCTTTATAGTTGTCATGGACACTGTCCCAGCCCGTGATAAACCCGTCATTCGGACACATGTAGTTCAGTTCCCCATCCCAGTCATTTGCGTATTCGCTCCAAAAGCAATGCTGCGCAACTGCAAAGTTTTGTACGCAGCGAAAAGACCATCTGCGGTCCTCGAAGTGGTTGTCATGAATACTGTGGACCTCACAAATTGATTGGCCTGTGACAAAAAATTATTTTCCAGGCAAATAAAAATTTCTTTAATGTTGCTTGTTGTAACTGAACAGTCAACTGTTAAAAATAAAAATATTTAGCATCGGCGTTTGAAGGTATAGATTACAAGTAAATTAAAACTGATCTCCCTTATTCTCCTTTGATCTCCCTTATCCTCATCAGATCTCCCTTATCTTCCTCTAGCTGATCTCCCTTATCCTCATCAGATCTCCCTTATATTCCTCTAGCCGATCTCCCTTATTCTCCTTTGATCTCCCTTATCCACATCTGATCTCCCTTATATTCTTCTAGCTGATCTCCCTTATTCTCCTTTGATCTCCCTTATTCTCCTCAGATCTCCCTTATATTCCTCTAGCCGACCTCTCTTATTCTTATTTGATTTCCCTTATCCTCATCTGATCTCCCTTATATTCCTCTAACCGATCTCCCTTATTCTTATTTGATTTCCCTTATCCACATCTGATCTCCCTTATATTTTTCTAGCTGATCTCCCTTATTCTCCTTTGATCTCCCTTATTCTCCTCAGATCTCCCTTATATTCCTCTAGCCGACCT
>JANCMA020522080.1:0-10344 GCA_024336925.2 Zoanthus solanderi | reverse complement strand
TGGTTGGGAGTTGGGTGCTGGTTGGTAGTTGGGTGCTGGGTGGGAGTTGGGTGTAGGGGAAGGACGGATGAAGAAGGGATGAATTCAATAACGTAAAAAATTCATTAAATTTATACACAGACAGATTTGTTTTCGTCTTTGCTACGTACAATAATTGTAAATTATTAGTTCTACATTATAAATTAATCATATATATTTTTTATGTTCCTTCTATCGTAAATTTGAGACCCCTGTGCTAGGTAATCTTCATGGTGTGTTTTCATGTGAATTCGTAACAGGAATAGCTTACGAACTTCACTTACCCGTTCTGAATGAATTCTAATGTACGCAGGAGGGGGTTGACCGCTGATGTACACACTTGCAGCCCCACCTCTTGGTCTCACTAGATGAAATATACATTTTGTGTTATATCCTAATAGTCTCAAGGAAAAGGAAATACAAATTAGACAAGGCCATTTCGAAACGGTTGGCGTTACCGAAAGACTGAAGGATCTAGCTAAAAAAATTAGCCAACCTTAATCATTTTTTTTCGGACTTTCAGTTTTTTGTTTACGGCATTTTATCATTTACCATGATACCTTGCGCATTGCTAAGTAATACACAAAAGGTTCAAAACGGATAGCTCAGCTGCACGTGACGTCATAGAAGCGATATTGGCGAACTTTAAAGAAACTCTTTTGATTATTTCTTTTATCAATGACAACAGAAATCTAATCACTTGGATTACAGGAATCGTTTGAAAACATGCAGTATTCTGTTTTTAAGTCATTAATCTTTAGCATATACAAGTTAGAACAAAGATATAGTTATATACATATATATTCAACATTGCTAAATTTACTGTGGGGAAAAAATTCTTGCGAAGACCGGAAATATATTATGGCTAAAGATGCCACTCCACACGAACTCCAACCTCGGCAGTAACCGGAATTAGTATTTACCAAAGCAACCGATATCCATTAACGCAAGCTTTGATTGGCTCCCGTAACTCGCGATATCCAAGAACTATTTGTTGATTTTGAGGCGGAAGTCAAAATGACAGGAAGCGAGCGTGCTAAAAATAGAAAAAAGGTTTACATTGAGTTGTTTCTTTGAAAATATAGTGCATTTTTATCCCATTTGTTTGGTAAATACTAAAACAGCTATTCTCCTCAGGCTCAAGGTCGGTGCCTAGCGCTAGATATATATCTCGACGCTTCGTGTCTCGGTATATATCCACTACTATTCACCTCCCCTTAGGGAGATAGTTGTTAAATATACTATGGATAAAGATGTCACTCCACACTAACTCCATCCTCGGTAATAACCGGATATATATCATCGCTCAAAACGCCCCTGGACACTAACTCCATCCTCGGCAATAACCATATATATAGAATCGCTCAAAACACCCCTGGACACTAACTCCATCCTCGGCTATAACTGGAGATATATAATCGCTCAAAACGCCCCTGGACACTAACTTCATTCTCGGCGATAACTGGAGATATATTATGGTCAAAGAAGAGGCTCCACACCAATTAACTCCACCCTCAGCGATACGTGGAAACGTACTATGACCAAAGATACGACTCCACACTAATTTCATTCTCAGCAATAACCGGTGATATATAATAGTTAAAGATGCTACTCCACACTTTGAACTATCCCTATCCAAAAACTGTACAGTTCTTTCTTACCTTTCATGGCCATTTTTTGACTTGGAGATCTCCTAAATGATCCAGTTGATCTTAATGTTGGCCTAACATTTTCCATAAAGTAGCAACACATGTTAAAACACAATGTAATCTAAACGATCTGTACAACTTGTACAACACTAAAGAATAGTATGGGCGACTATATGCCAAATATGCACAGATTAGGTATCACTCCACATTAAAATAATGCAAATCCTGCATTCTGATTCGCTACTCTTTTCGGTGTCTACTTTTCATAGCGCCCTACAGCAAAAACGTATATTTTTCCCAAATAAATAGATTTTGATAAGTATCTGTAAATTATATTTAAACCATTTTGTCTGACTAAAGAGCGATACTAAAAAAAAAACCTCTTCGCCCCATGGACTCAACTTCACGACCTAATGACGCGTAATACATTACTACACGAGGACTACTGTTAATTATGGTCCAAAAATAGAAAAAGAAAAACCAAGAGTACGATGAAATAGAACATGCTAGAGGACGAAGCAGGATGTTTTCTAATATGCGTCACAAAAGTTGTTAAAATGTTAACCAACAATAATATGGACCAGTGGGAGTTAAAATGTTAAAATGTTAACCAACTCCAATATGGACCAGTGGGAGTTAAAATGTTAACCAACTATAATATGGACCAGTGGGAGTATACGGTTTAATGTTTTGAAAAAGTGGAACAACTACGAAAGGCCAATACTTGCAAATCTTCATTATCTCAATGATCATCCAAATGTAAAAAATACGTGATTTTGTCTTGATATAGAAAATAAAAGTAAGACGAGGGCCGTCTAAAGAGACAAATTAATAACGACAACATGAATCTTTCTTTTACCTTAGTACAACTGTGATTTTCATTTCAAGGGCTAAAATATTAATGTTTCTAAGCACTAGAATCTTACGTAAAACCGGACGAACATTTAATAAATAATTAAGAAATAGAAAAGTTCTCCGTGTCTTAATAGCCTAGTGAAAACCGAGGCGAACATTTGGGAGAATTCGAGAGCAGATGAGTGAAATTCTCCCCCAAAATTTCTAGAGTTTTTATCAGGCTATGAAGGAACGGAGAAATGTTTTATTTCTTTTATAAAATAATCATTTTCTGACTTAACAGAGAAAAAGCGATATATAAAGCACGTATGCCGTTGTAAATCTCACAATTTGGAGACAGCCAAATATATCGTTCACGTCATTTTCGTGCTTCATTGCGCTATATAAAAACCCTTTCTGACCAATCAAAATGCACGTACTATTAAAATTATTTTATAATAAATAGATAAATTCAAATAGTATGTGAGTCATAACCCGATGCTGTGACCTCGCTCACCAAAAGATATCCCGTGACTCGGTGGTAGAGCACCCGAATAGTGTACGAAAAATCGTGGGTTCGATTTTCGAGTTTCTGTCTCCTCACAATTTATATCTGCAGTATAGGCAAGTATGCACCACTAAAATATTTCACTTTTTTGATTATGCAACAAAACTGTTATCAAGTTCATTTATTTGGTAAAAAAAAAACATACATTTCAGCGATCAAAATATAGTTCATGAACATCACACTTAATATCAATTTAAAATTTGGTGTGTAAACTTTTGTTATTGATTACAGCTTGGGTGCGATCCAGGATGGAGAGTCACAACTCTTCACAGTATTTTGACGCAATTTCTGAAACCCAGACTTCTTTAATGGCCTGTCGCAATGGAGAAATTGAACTGGGATTACGCACAGCAACTTTCTGCTTTAAAATAACCCAACAGTTTGCAGTGGGGTTAAGCTCTGGAGAATTTCCGGGCCAAGAAACAATGAAGTGAAACACATTGTTGTTTAACTATTTCCGAGCTGCTTTGGTCTTGTGGAACTCCGTCATGTTGAAAGTGGGTGTCTGTAACCTTTATTTTCAAGAAATTGAGGTAGACAGCTCCACTGATGAATGTATCTTCAGCAGGCATAAACCATAATCCACATCTTGTTACCCCCAATGGCTCCCAAGACCATGATTTTTGCAGCATTCTTCACTATGAGGATGATGTAGCAATCGGACTATCTTTTGTTGAAATGCCGTCTAATGCGTCTACAAAATGCATAAAACTGGGATACTTATGTCTCGTTCAAAAACATATCACGTTCTCATTGTTCCGCAGTCTACCCCTGATGTATTTTACAAAAAACAATGGGTCAGCAATGTTTTTGGCAAACAATGGAGTCTTTCTGATAAGCTTAGAGACCTTTAAATTGGCACGATATAACCTCCTACGAATTGTCCTTTGGCTAGTGAGTATATCATCTTATTATATTATAAATTTATCACTATTACTGTGTTACTTTTATCAAGTTAAGCCAGTACTGACCTAAAAAGTAATGAAATGTGAGTCACCCATTCTGACCAATAGTGTACATTACCCGCTTTGTAAGAGAGTTAATACGATTAGATAACCCTAAACATTCATCGCCATGCATAAACTTACCTTTTTCCATAAACTGGAGAAGACTTTGGTCGGCGTGTAATCTCGAGTCCTTCCATCCATCCGGGAAGTGGGGCAGACAAATGTTTGGCACTCACTTTGTTAATATCCTTCCCTCCTGCCAGCCACGTATCTCCTCTTTTAATCGGGACAGTTTTAGTCATTAGTGGAGTAGAAGGGCGCTGTGGCGGTGGTTTGTTGTTAGAATGGAGTGATTGCTGATCAGTAGCACTGCTGACTCGTGAGTTATCTCGACTGTTCGAGATCCTGCTCATTGCTTCTGCTGTCCTCCACTTGTCCAATCGGGCATTCTCTGTACCAGATACCAATTCATCATCATGGTCACTGATAGGCGTCCTTTGTTCACCTTCCTGACAGATGATTTTCAAACCTTCTTCATCTTCATCGTAATGACTTACGTCATTTTTAGACAGGCCCTCGCCACCTAGAGTTATGCCTTCCTCTAGGTACCACACTCTTGTATTACCACTGTAAAGTTAACCATTTGGTCCATCATTATTTAGTGTTAGTAGCTGCAAACTACAAATCGGAATCACGGAGAGTCAAGAGGTCCAAAGAAACCAAGAGGCTTGCAGCAGTGGATTAATAAGTGATGGGATATTGAAAATATTACTAACAGGTTTGTTCATTAATAAAAAAAAAAAATGGATATAGCTGAAAAACACAAACTTCGGCTCAAAATAGAAACCTGACTGAACTTAACACAAATGGCTTTAATAATACTGAAAACCACGGAAAATTTCATTGTCTTATTCTTTACGATTAGAATTAGAATGTTGTGAACTAAATTTCAATTTGTTTCTTCAGATAATGACACAATAAGTACCACTGTTGTTTTATAAAATGCTATGTAAAAATGATGCATTACTATAAACCAGAATCTGGTTTTTGGAAGACCTTAGATGAAAGTTGTCGCATCCTTGTTAACAGCTCTTGTCTAGTAAACAGACTGGTGTCTATTCCTTAAAGACCTTAAACGACTCTGTAACTCTAACAATGGTAGTTTTCTACGCATAAAACAAACCTTGTTTCCCCAGATTCTTCCTCTAGCATCTGAGATTCTAACATAAAAAGATAAAAATATCAAATCAATTTGGAAGTTGATAGGTTATAATATTTTATGATGTGAATACATACTTATATACTTCACCACTGCTCTCTTCAGTACTAAATCAACCAAAATCCATAACAATATAGTTAAAGGACCAGATTTTAGAAGGAAAGCCAATTGAGCAGCATAATAGTAGTGATTGTAATGATGGCCGTGTTGATAATCATAAATAATAAATGATAGCATAAGAAGTTAAACAACCCATCCAAGTTGTCCACAGCACAAACCTTTAACCTTTAATAACCGAACAAAATACAGGTAAAACTCAAAATGCAAAAATAATGCCACATGACATGAATTCAATTAGTAGTCTAAATAGTATAACACGTATATTCAAATCCAGGACTATAAAAAACAACATTAAACAGTTCAGATAGACTGTACCGTTTGCAGGATTCGAGTCGACGTTTGCTGTCTCTTCTGATGGTACTTCTAATGTTTTCTACAGAAAAAAACAATGCAAATTAAAAAAATATATTGGAAAAGACATCTAGTTCACGTACGCATCCTAATAACAAAAGGGAAATGAGGATGCCAACTAAATGAAGAATGATCCAATATCCAACAGAATCTAGACTAAATGATACTGTTTTCGTTTAGTAATTTTAACTTCTTTGGAATACTTTTTCATGCTCTCTGAATACTGGAATTTAGTCTACAACGATGTTGTTTCAAACTGTCAAACGTATTTTTTTCATACACTTTCTAAGTTTGGGACTCTTCCTTCAAGAACATGAAAATGTCCCCAAAATCCACAGTTGACAAAGAACGATCTTACACACGCACCAAACTATCTGTTTCTTCCCAGGCAGCTTCGTTTTTCAATGGTGTTTCTTCTGTTTCATTATCATCTTTGCTGGACCATTTAATCTCCGCTCTTTCGAGACACTCTTTCACAATGGATCTGACATGATCCGTGATTACAGTTTTTCCTAAAAGAATTGTCAAAAATCGTTACTTAACAAAAGGTTAATCAAGCTAACTAACTTAAAACTAATAAAGTGACTAGTAATTGGTATGCTTCTCGCATTAGGTTAAAAGGAACCTCTGTCTATTCTCAATGCAAACCATAATTATTTATACAGCTGGGGCAACTCAAAAAGGGTCAAAGAAAACGTCCTGCCTTACGACAACAAACAGTGGTCAGTTGTTCACAAACAGGGACGTAAATTCTGCCAATTCAAATAAAGGCACCCAAGCATCGAATGTTTGCAGCAACTTTAATGGAAATTCAAAATTAGCAACCTATCATATATAACTGGTGTATAACAAAGCAGCTGGCCTTTGTTTCTTAAGCAGAAATTTCAAACAGTAGAAAAGATTGCCAAATCCCTGGTAAAAAAAGTGTATATACCTTTTATTAAAAAATTAGCCTCAGTCTACAATGATGAACATTAGTTAACGAGGAGTTTTAAAAACAAAGGCTCAAAGGATTTTGGTTAACTACATTTCATGTGTATTTTAGGAGTTTACAAACCTAAAGAGGGCGAAAATGATACATCATCTTCTTTCTCCGCTGACGGGATTTCTACTCTCAACTGCAGATTATGCCCAATGGCTTCAGAAAGGAAACAAAATTTTTTCTATAACACAATGCAAAACGAGTTAGTTAGAAAGGTAAACTTGTATGCCACGGATCCGTTTAAACGGGAATTCTTAATCAAGTATAGTTTCACTTGTTATTAATTTGAGTTGGTGTGGTCACTATTTGATAGTAGCTGATAAAGGAATAACCTGATACCTAAATGGAACCATATTAATATAACACTTCTCAGAGCATAGCCAGCCTTTAAGCCATTAAGCAGGGGCTTAACAAGAATTTCTGTAAATAATCTTTTGGTAGCCAAAAGGCGAATCATCGCTATATCAACGTTTCATTTCGCAAAATGAAATATTGACTTTCAATCTTATATAAAAAGGTATCAACAATTCATAACTTTCCGCAAAGAAAAGGAATTAGCTGTTTATTTGTATTAATTAAAGTATTTGATTGTTGACTGCCACAGATAAGACTACTAAGACCACCAATTCCTCGTTGGACATGGAAAAAATTTGATATACGCCTTATGTATGTTGTACAATTTGGGCTTAAAGGGGAAAAATGGCTGGCTACGCTCCTACTTCTACTATTGATGCCATTTATAGTAGTATCAGGGTTCCTGCAGCTGAGGGGCCAACTAACTTAAGATCTTTTTGAGACTTTTAAATGCCGAAAGAAAAACATTTAAGACCGACTTTTCAATACAAAAACTCAGAAAAAATGAAACCCTTAAAAAGATAACAATGCTAATTTTTTAAAATTTTGTAACTGAATAATAACAAGAGGTTTGATCAACAATAGAAGATTCAGAGTGGTGTGGGGCAGAAATGCAATGCTTGTCAAAAAAAATGAATGACGCAAACGTACCATTAGTTATTGCTTCCGATATGCAGAAAGATATGATTGCTAGAAAAACTCACTTTTATTCGCATTACCTATATATAATGCCTTTTAAAACCTTAAAAAGAAATTCTAGCAAATTTAAGAAATTTTAAAGGCTTTAAATCTGCAAAAAACAAAGTAAAGACTTTTAATGACTTTTAATGAGCCGCGAGAACCCTGTTTCATTTACAATTCAAGATGAAATTTCTGTACATCTCGCAGTTATTTCTTGGTATGTGGCCACAGTGAGTTATTTCAAATGAAGACTATGGAACAAATTTTAGAATATCAAGAATGTAATCCGTGAATGCAGTAAAGAGTGCATTTATCTACCAACTAAGTTATGAAAAAAAATCTTTGGGGAACAGATCAATTCATTAGGTTAATCTGTTTAATTTTACCTCATCTTCAAGGCAAACCTTCTTCGGAATCCTTGGTCGATCTAAGATCAAGATATTGATAAATTAAACAAGAAAGTGGATGGATGTGCGCATGGTTATTGTATTCTCAAGCTAGGGAATCAACTTACCTTTTCCTCTGGTTTCTCTAAAAAATGAAAAAAGAAAACTGCTTAGTGGATATCGCTACAGTGTAATGGAGTTAACAATCGCAATAGTACTTGCAATGTTAAATGCCCTAGTCTTATTTAATTTAAAAAGACGATGCAACATTTGTAGTGACGTATGTCCTACATTAAGCACTGTGAATCCATTTACTACTCCACAAATCACCACCTTGATAGTATGGTACCTCGTTTGAAAAGCCTCAATAAATAAATATGTAAATACTTATTGTATATTTTACTGCCACTCGTTATCACCTCATAAAATGTAACACCCTGAATACTACTGGTAAGTTTCCTACCAAGATAACATTACATACCTCGCTTAGTAAACACCTTACAACTTCAGTCGAGATAAAGTGTATGGCATAATCTGGATTTTGAAACCAATTTTATAGAGGTTTCATTATAAAATATAACATTGTTTATCAAATCACAAAAACAGATTCATGGAACACCACACGACAGTAGTTGAGATTCAATGTAAACTGTTTGATAACAAAACAAGTTTCATTCACACAAAACAATGCAATCTAAGGTTCAACGAGTTTACCAGTAATTCACAGTGATACAGGACAAATACTTGTTGGACCCTAACCTTTGTTTGATTGCTAACATGTTTTTTTAAGAGCAAAAGTACATAGCGACAAACCTATGAATATTTGGGCTGGACCAACAGCCATTAGTAGAATTCCAAACCACATTTTCTAGATCTTCATAGACGAATTGGTGATCCAGTTGCTTAGAAGAAAGTCCCCTGTAGTCAGCTTGCTTGAATTTATGACCTACAAAACAGCGTATTAAAAATGTTGAACTATAGAATGATACACCACCAATAAGTTGTTACAAGCAATACTTGTTTCAATACGATCGCTTTACTTTAGTTTTCGAAACGTTACAAATGCTTCGTACAGGTCTACACTAACAAGACATTCTCAAATTATGTATTTCTGTCACATCTCGTATCTTTTTCCCAGCGATTTTTCCATAGACCTAACAAGATACATAATTACTTTAGTGGACGAGTTCATGAATACAGAACCTTCTTTTGCCATTTTAACATCAAACAATCCATTATTTAGAAAGATTATTTATTTCAAATTTTTAAGCTATTAATGACATTTAACAAGTTGTCATTCAAATTCTAAACGTTTTTGCCTTATTTCACTTTTGTTATACTACATCATAGAAAGAGTGTATACTTATTAAGCATTCATATAAACACCTTGATTGAACATTATTTCTAAAAACAACAAAAGGAAGGAAATTGAATAGTTTCAAAACTGCTGAAAATTTATGCAGTGTTAGGTCTTTGATTTCGAAGTCTTATTTTAACAGCTTCATCACACCTGTAAATGTTTCCAGCTGTACAAGACCAATACGGTTTTCGGGAATGCCGACGATTCTTCCAAACATCTAAGGAACATAAAAAGATTTTATAACACTGTTATCGTATCAAGAACATCATGATCATTACCACGATGAGGGTCACCACCACCATTACCATTATAGTCAAGATCAGCTACAACAGCGTCATCATTACCTATAATATCATAATAATTATCGATCATAATGACTTCAGGTATAGATAGCACATTTGTACTAACAGTTAACTTGTATTCAATGAAATGAGCACTTAAGGCCAAATTGATATCAGGTACTGCTTCTTAAATCTATCATAAACAACAGTGAGCGTGAATGTTAGAAGCCATAGATGTTTCGGCCCGTGCGGGTTTCATCAGCATAGCATAGCTAACATACAGGCTCAGGTTCCCAGAAAGATAATGAGTAAGAGCTAAAACATAATGCTTGTCGAATGTAGCTTAAATGATCACCACAAGAATAGACAGCACTTAGTATCACATTCATCATACCTGAAACACTACAATTCTCGCAGCTTTAACTCACGCCTTACAATTACGTGCTTTGAATACCTAGCACAATAGATTGTTTTGTGAAGCTCTGTAATGTTCTCAATCAGCAGAAAAAAGTCTGGGGAGTCAGGTTGGCGTAGTGGACATCAGTCGCGCCTCCCACCTCTACGACCCGGGATCGAGTCCGCACGTGGGCTGAG
>JANCMA020521972.1:0-10346 GCA_024336925.2 Zoanthus solanderi | reverse complement strand
AAACCGGAGTACCCGGAGAAAAACCCTCGGAGTCAGATTGAGATCGACAAATCTCAGCCCACGTGCGAACTCGATCCTGGGTCGTAGAGGTGGGAGGCGCGACTCATGACCACTACGCCAACCTGACTCCCCAATCTCCGATTTCAATAGCTAAAAGGTAACACGTGATTTATTTCAGATGCTTTTATCATTCCTTTATGTTGTAATAGCTTCTTGGACAGCAAAAAATGGGTTGTGCTCCTCTGAAACCCAATAAAATATGGTCAAATTGGCTAAAATGTAATGGTATAATTTTCCGCATAATAGACCACCTTTTCCCGCATAATTTCCAAAAATAATATGCAAGATATTACAAGCCCAGTGACTAATTCTTTTCAACATTTCAGGATAGTCAATAGCTAAGTAAGAAATATTAGTTTCATCTGCGGTTTAACGGCTCATCAAACTAATAATTTCTTATTTAATTATTAACTGACCTGAAATGTCACTTTCAATCAATACTTTCCTAGTTTTAGCTAATAGTAATGTTCAGTAACAAAGTCACAGTTGATATGGCTACGCGACTGATATTGGAGAACGGCTTGTTTTGTTAGAATAGGGAAACCTGTGAAGTCATTCTACTAATATATATTTAGAAAAACACTTTCTGATGTGCCTTATGCATCAGTCACAAATGAAAGCTTTCTCTTGTTTGTGTGTATTGATTTGTGGTGAAACTGATCACACATGCAGTACAAACTATGAACAAAGAAGGGTTTGCTTATGTTTGTTTTAAAACTTTATTGGTAACACTCGTTATTCGTGCATTTTACAAGACTATATACTCTAGGTCTACCTTTAACACGCAGTATACATTTTATAACCCTTAAATGGTACGAGCACGGCTCGCTTGAGACGAATATAAATTTATGAGTGCTTGTGGTGCTTTTTAAAAGGGTTTTGCTCATTGCTTTTAAACCATGGAAGTAATTACCCTGTCATCGTTTTCTGAATGTCTCCGTTGGAATCTAAGTTTACAGGTGTAACTATGTTTGTTTTTGGTAAAATCTTGAAGCATTTGCGAGATTTTTTCGGTAACAGACAACGCCAGATTCTGTTTGCCTGCAAAATACCCGTCTCATGGGCACCATTACCGTATCCCCACCAATCCTCGCTGGTACCCTCTCCGGCAAAGTACAACCTCCCAACCGGTGTCTGCAAGTTGTGAAAGTCTTCAGACATTACACCTGGTACGGCATTGGAATAGGAGCCCCTTACATACGGGTTCTTCGACCAGGCGCTGATGAAGATATCTGCATAAAGGGAGATAAACAGCATACAAACAAATTGAAGTTCGAGAAATTTAGCTAAACGTCTTTTGTTTAGCGTCAGTTTTACAAATTGAAAAGTTTTAAATCGAAGTGAGAAAAATTTTCGAACTGACGTTTCGGACTGTAGTCCTTCGTCGGAGTAAATGCCACTGGCTGTTTCAGTAGAAACACCGACACAGCATTCCATTTATAACATTTTTTGTTTAGAGTGTTCATATTATTACACTTTGGAATATTTATCCAAAGTGATTGTAGAAGGTTGAACAATTAATTTAGTATAGAAAAGTATATACGTTTCTTGGGCTTTCAAAATTGTTGCTAACCAATAATAGATTTTAGTAGAAACCTAATCACTACCGTACTCGCTATCTGTCAGGTGACAGATAATGTCTGCATGTGGTATATAAACAAATAATGCAATATGACGGCTCTTTCCCGCTTTTCAGAACGGAAAAGGAATCAAACCCTCTTATTCAAAAAGCAATCCCAGAGAAAACTAACGGAGCTAGAAAATATGGTATAAAAATTTGAAAGCGGTAAGAAAAAAGTGAATTTGAAGTATTAATTCGACAGTTTTACTCGACTAATAGTCGCTGGTGTATCAACAGCACTGGTTATTTGAATAAGTTCAATAATTGTTTAACAAAAAAGTATCGTTCTTTTGTTTCTTATTCAGCTTAGCTTATTCTAAGCTAACTCAGTTTTCCATCCTTCCTGGGAAGGTACAAGCGTATTCTACTAGTTAACTATGGTAAAAGCGTTCCAGCGTCTGCTGGGAGCTAACCAGCGATGGATTAGTGTCCCGTCCAGGGGGAGTCGAAGACTCTCATCCCCTTAACACTACAGAAACCGGAGATAAGCGCCGACCCCATGGGCCACCTGGTTTGTAAGGGATCAAGCTTATGTTAATGTCATGGTTTTCTAGGCTTTGTTTTTGTTGTTACTTTTCTTTTCATTTTTCAGGGTTTCTGTTGCTTTTACAACCTCGTTCCGAGGACCTCTCTCTCCTAGAAAGAAACATAAAAACGAGGTTGCTGTTTTTGACTTTCGGATACTCCGTAGGAGTAGCAGTGAGTTATAGCTAGGAGTTTCTTATTTGCATAACCTTTTGTTTAACAATTGAATCATCCAGCCTGATTTGCGCGGTTGGTTTGTATATAAATTGTCTCGATCCAGTTTACCAGTTTACAAAAACTTTAGTTTTACCGCTTAAGCCATCTTGAGTTCGATTCTCTGATTCGTTTATAGGGAATTGGTTTAACATTTTGCTATTATTAATCCATCTTCGTTCGAGGATTTAAAGCAGAACTGACAAAATCAGAAGGAAATCTAGGATAACATTCTCACTCTTTGACACGAATATTAAACGACTTGTGTGTGGAGGAAACTAGGTTTGGTCTGAATTGTAGTTCTACTTGTGCGCAGTATCCGTGAGTCGTCTCATTGAGACTTTGATTACATACCCAGTTTAACCGTTTACCCAGCATTAAACCCTCACGGTCGGCGTATACAGAACGACACGAACCGAAAGAAGGAATTATGAAAACTAAAAAAAGAAAAGTTTTCACTTTTACAAACCTTCGGGTTCAGGAATACCATCACCATACACTTTTCTCAGTTCCACCATTATCTCTTTCAGCGTTACAGCCTTGGGTTGATTTTCCACTCTCAGACCTTGGTCACCGGTAACAGTCACATGAAGGATGCCGGACTTGGGAGCAATACCTGGTATCTTTGTAACCATAAACAATTAAATATGTGGAGATTTTTTTGTTTGCTTTAAAACATGCATTCACTAAAATATTATTTTAGTCTATTTGTAAAATTTTGGAACTTTCTTCCGTCACACAAGGTTCTTTTAGTAAAAGTATAAATAAGAGGTTTGTTAAATCTTCGTAGCAATTTTAGGTCGCGAATGCAATAGATATATAAAATGGAGCATGAAGTGAAGGAAAGTTAGTCGAAATAAAAAAAAAAAGAAAAAAAAGTTAGTCACCATAAAAAATGATGAAAACATTTGCTCTATCCATACATTGTTAGGTGCTCCATAACTATCAATTCTGGGATGTCAAAAAACTGTTAGACCATAGGTTCTTTGTAAAACTCCCATTACTATGCAGAAATAATGGAACAAAAGTATTATTGATTCACAAAACTTTGATCGAAATGTAAACCCTTTGTTTTGCACTATAGCACACGGGGCAAATATTGTAAAGAAAGAAACTGGCTTAGCCCTGCAGCGTAATCGGAGTACTTCAAGTTTACCAAATACTTATCTTTGTTGAAAGCAAGTACTCGCAGCTCTCAGTCAGGTTTAAAGCTTAGACTGCCCACTTTCCTGCTTCAGAGACTCGTATTTTTGATTGTATTGTGAACTTTTGGAACGCCTTTCCAACTGTGTTTAAAGTCATCTATTTGTCTCAGTTCATTTAAAACTGGCCTCAAAATACTTTAGATTATACGATTATTTGCCCTAATACCCGGCGCAGAAACTTTAAGTCAGTTTGTAGTTCGGTTAGTTAGAATGTTCTAGTAATAGTTAAGTTTTTGTTTTTGTTTAATGTGAGTAATTTTATAGGGGACCTTGTGGCATGTTCTATTCATATGTTCAGTAGGCGACACATTATAAAAAGGTTGAATTACCGGCAATTTTACTATAACTTTAAGTAAAGAAACAACATTTTTAAGTTTGACAAACATGTTTTTACATATGCATATGCCATCTCATAGCTATTCCTCAAGGTCTCTCAATAGTTTTAAAATCTTAGATCAAGCTTCAACTGATGAATATGAATTCAGAAAGTAAGGAAGCTATATAGATATACTCAATTACAAAAACCATCTCTAAACAAACAAGTTTAGCATGTCAATCTCAAACTATTTCTATAATTTCTTTAGCCCGGGCACTAATGTATTAATTCTTTAACCATTGTTACTATTCTACTTAAACACCACCACAGTTGTATCACTCGTATTGCACTACGGTAGCACATACTAATGCTGAAACATGTTTGTCAAACTTAAAAATGTTGTTTCTTTACTTCAAATCACAATAATGATGAAATGATACCTCAACATTCATCCAGACAGGAAAATAACCACGGTTTTTGTGGGCGTAAAGAATCCAAGTGCTGTCGTCCCAGAACTTCTCAGGAAACTTGATAAATATCTTTGTATAGTAACACATTGGCATCTTGTAAATAGACTCCATCTTCCATTTTGGTAGTTGGGGTATAAACTTCACTACGTCGTTAGACAGCACTCCATGGCTGAATGTAACGAGAGCATAATCGGCAATGTACCTGTCGCCAGATGCAGTTTTTACGAACACTCTTTTTTTCCCATGAGCTACATGGGTAACCACTGAAATATGAGAACAAAAAAAAAAACAGTCGATGCCAAACCTCTAACTAACCGTGAAACGTTATTAGTTTCAGTATATTTTGCCACTCCCTCACTTGCACTTTGCCATAATCTTCGGTACCCAGAACAAATCTGTTCCCCACACTACCCTGAGCCTTCAGTCAGTCGAGCGTCTAAAATGAATCGAAGTTTGGCTTAACTTTTAAAAATCTCTCTTACTGATTAACTCAAAACCAACGAAGGAATAGAGTCCGAACGTAAGTTCTAAAATTCCTTTCACTACAGTGAGCAAATTATCAATTTATAAAACTGTTTCTGTAGAATCACCGACGTAACATCCATTTATGACATTCAAGCCGGTGATATAATTTGCTTATTGTATTCGTACGGTCTTGCTCTTCCATTCGTACCAAAAAATTATTAACTGAATGGTCCCTAGCTAAAGAAATAACATCTTGTAATGGACCAAGGAGAAAGGTTTTCAGGTGATAGGTTTTGTTATTATAAAAGTTCTTGATTTTTTCTATATTTCCCCGTCAACTTGCGAAACACTTGAAATCATGCAAAATGCACTTCAATTAGTCGTGGAAAGTCATATAAAGATACAAACCTTTTGACCAACCTACATGCTAATGAACCTTCCTATCCATCCATTTAAATCTACTCTAACGGTTACACACAGATAGGTAATTTACCCGCGTTTAAACGAATTCTATTACTAAATTCCTTTGCCATTTCTTTCCACATGTGTCCATAGCCTCGTGAATCGTGAACAAAAAAGTCTCTCCCAGCTTTTGTAAAACCGAAAGTAGAACTTGTTTCTGGGTTGCTCCCGAACTCGAAGTCCATTGAGAAATATTCTACCACTCGTTGAGAGGGTGTTTGAGGTTTCCATCCCGCCATTTGCAAACCAATGCGAACGCTTAAATCAGACAGTTTTTGGGTGCTTCTGTCTTCTTGAATCTTAACCAGATTGTCCTCTGCGGCATGCATTTCATGGCGAAGATTTTTGACGTCTCGACTAAGGAAGCCATCTTCATATCTAAAATGATGTGTCCGAGAAAAATTATAATTAAGCTCTGACCAATAATAGGAACGGCCTGTGTTGTAGTGCACCACAACTCCCAGAATATTTCTTAGAAGTAACTATTGCAGTTTTTTATCTATTCTTAAAACGAAAACTGGAAATTAGTACCCATATGTTTTCAGTGAACAAAGCCATAGTTATCTCGCCTAAAACATGTTAAAGTCCGTTCAAACGGATCAAACATGTTAGTCAAAGTATCTTTGAGGCTTTTACGTGTCATGTCAATTAAAAATTAAAAAATTATTAAAACTTTACGGTTTAGCCCAAATTTTATTTGTGTAAACCGTAAAGTTTTTAATAATTTTTTAATTTTTAATATAATTTTCAGTTGTAAAATTAATGATGTCAGTATGAACAATGTCAGATTTTACAGTCATGTTAATGTTTATTTCGTTCCTTGTCATCATCAGTTAAAGGATATAATTTAGAAACTTTAAACAATTCCTAATAGACCTTAAAGCAATTATAGATCATTGGAGGGAGAAAACAAGGTGTGAAACATTTGTAATTGACATTGACAATCAGTTTGAAACAGTAACACAGCTTTGAATCATCACATTAACTTAAAGCATGTAAACTTAGCCACCAAATGAATAATTCTCTGATAGAAACCACTTGAGACTATTAGTGTTGTGGTTAAACTTTTTGGATAGATCAGTTGTGATACTGTTTACTATAGCTTTGTTAGGCAATAATTATACTTTTGATTTATTCTTTTGCTGGTGTGGATGCTTAGTTTTTGTCATTGGTTTGCTGAAAAGCTGTAAGATTCACTCCATTAGTGGTCCCCAAGGAAAAGTTAAAAAAATTAAAAAAATTGCCATAAAAAAATTGCCTTGCTTCTTAGTGCTCCCAATCCAGTTTTACAGCTGCTCAAATTTGACCTAAATTCAAATGAATTTTCGTCCACAGTAAGCCCAGAAATGAGAGGGTGGTCAATTTGGAAACGAAAGCTCTGTAAAGCCTCATATTCTACCAATTGTAATCTTATCAGGTCCCCAACAAATAATATTAAATAAATATGAAGAGAATCGGCGCACCCCCGTTTTTTGGCCCTGCCCGGTTTTGTCAGACAATGACTCTTAAATTATTATAATTGGGTTTTTAATTCTAAATAAATTGTACTATAAGTTGTAATTATAATAATATTAAAGTCAGCTTACTTAATTAAAAATTTATTTGAAACCAGCAGTTTATCTAACAGATACAATAAATACATACATGCCAAACCCAAAACTTTGAAAAGCGAGAGACATTTTTGAGTCGACTTTTATTTAAGTTGTTCTGGTTGACTTAAAATATCGGTTCTCGCAGCTGTTTCAGTTTGACAGTGCAGTAAGTTATCCATGACGGGATACGAGTATAACGGTTGACAGCGTGTGCACTATAAGAATTACCTAAAACAGTCTGTTCGATTTTTGATCTTTGTTTTCCAAGGGCAACGTATTAACCCTTTCAAGTTTTCTAATATTATGGTTCTCGATAGTATTGTAAGTCCTCAAGTATTAAATAAGTATTCAATATTAGTGAACGTGAAAAGTGGGAGATTTAAATACCAAAGCTGGAGAGTTGGCATGTATGTAAATATTTGAGTTCACTTATTTCCTCCTGTATGTTGTTTAGATTATTTGTTTTGGGTTTTTGGCATAGGTTTTAATAATAACATTGTTTACAGTCATTCAACCAAGTTGTTGTGTGGGACAAGATTGTTCTAAGAGGTGACAAAGCAGTTATCAAGTATCGTGACATGAATACCAAATATTATTTCTTTGATGATGGATCTGGTCTGAAGTAAGTAAAAATCAGTTTTAGGTTCAAATGTCTAGATCACTTACAAGAGGAGAAAATGAACTGACAAAAGATTTTCTACAGAAAATGAAATTAATATTTTGTTAATAAAGAGTAATAAATAAATCAGCTATATCCTTTTAAATAGTAGACATTTCAAGAAAGCACAAGAAAAATGTGTACATGTTAAGGATTCATACTTTCTCTATTTTTCTTTTGATGGCAGTTGGTGTTATTATTCAATCCAGTTTTGATCTTGGTTTATCCGCATAAACGGAGGTGGCCGGATTTACCCCACTCTAAAAGCAATCTCTCCAACTCCCACTCTCCATCTCACTTGATTCATGGTATCCTCCTTCTCCAAACCAACACTCTAGCTTTTCTGAACCATGTGTTTACAATACACAACTCCTTTTCATCACAAAATTCTAACAACATCTTTCTTTCCACACTTCTCTTCCCAATTCCATTTCCTCCATGCACACCCTCATAACCCTCAATCCGTTTACCAACATGCCCATTAAAATCACCCATACGCAGTACTAGCTCACCTAGGCTGTAAAGATCTCACTCCCTCCTCAAATCATCATAAAAATGCTCTTTCTCTGCTCCCGTTCTGCCACTTTGTGGACCATAAACACATATAATTCTCACCATTTTTTCCTCAAGTTCCATCACTACTGTCATCACTCTTTTGCTCTTCCTTCACACCTCCACAACCTTCTTACACAGCTCTTCCTTCACCGAAATTCCCACACTTCACGTACCATCACTATTCCCAGGCCACCACAACTTATATCTCCTACCCTTGACACCCATAAACCACACTCCTTGTCCTCTCAACCTCACATCCATCCTCCTCTTCCTCAGCTTCTCACATACCTACTATTACTTACTTTAAATCTTAAGTTTTCATCTAGCTAAAACTAGCTAAATCCTTTACGAGCCTAGTGGCCCATGGAACCGGCGCATATCTTCGGTTTCTGTAGTGTTAAGTGGATGAGAGTCTTTGACTCCCCCTGGATTGGACACTAATCCATCACAGGTTAGCTCCCAGTAGATGCTGGTACTCATTTACCTACCCCAGAAGGATGGAAAGCTGAGTTGGCTTAGGCAAAAAAAACAAGAAGGTCGCACAAATATTCGAATCTTGGCAGAGCCAGGATCGAACTGGGGACCGTGTGGTCAGAAGGCAGAGATCTTACCAAATGTGCCAACTGTGCCTGCCCAAGTTTTCATCTACAGGCCCTTTATCCAGGATATTTTGTTGCGGTGGGGGGTGGACGAGTATAACTTGCAGGAGCTTGGATGTGTTCCCTGAGAATAGATTATTTATTCTAAACATTGTACATGAAAACACCCTTTATTAAATGTTTATATTATGATGGAAAAAGTCAGTGACAGTTTCTGTAATTCACAACTTTTGACATGCATTTTTATATTTATTATTATTATAAATGATTAATAAGGAAAACAAATGCAAACAACTTACTGCAACATTTCAACATCGTCCGATGTCATAATCAAGCAAGGTGAATTTTATTGACAGAGCATATATACGGTTCAATGGACAATGGAACAGTATAATACTGTCAATGCAATACAATAGAGTAGAATTTTTTTTTTGGATGTGTTCCCTGAGAATAAATTGTTAATTCAATATAATGCAGTGCAATACAATAGAGTAGATTTTTTTTTTTTTGGATGTGTTCCCTGAGAAAAAGTTATTTATTCTAATTTTTTACTCTATTGTATTACATTTTATTATACTGTTCCATTGTCCATTGAACCATATAAAAATTATATGCTCTGTCACAATAAACTTCACCTTGCGAAACGCAACGTTGCAGCAAGTTGTTTGTTTGCATTTGTTTTCCTTATTAGTTTTGTACCAAAGTAAACACTTATTATTATAAATGAATGAATGAATTAATAATAATAATGATAATAATAATAATAATGATGATAATAATTAATAATTATTTAAAATGAGTGGTGCTATCAGTTCTCCAGCTACTGGTATTTTTTCTGTTATGGCATTCTTTTTGAGAAAATTATTGCACAAAAGGTTTTATTTGTAAATAATATCTTTACTTGTCAAAGTGCATGTAATGCCATCCTATAAATTAAGTACAGTATAACATTGATTGTTATGTAACTTACAAAATGTTTACTTTCAGAGGTAACACAAATGTGACTCTCTATATGTCTTGGAATGTAATCCCCATTGCTGGAATTCTGCCCTTAAAGCTTGACACATCACGACACAAGTTCAAGTTTCCTAATGTGTACACAAACAGCAAGTTCCAATGAGAAAACCCCCAATGATATTCTGTTATTCAGTTCTGAGATGTACCTGGTATTACACAAACCACCAAGTCAACAAACGTTTTAGGAAACCCAAGTTTCCAGTTCTAACATAACTAAGAAACGGCTACCATCGTGAGGACAAGACAAGCAATAAGATTGATGTCCAGAATTTATTTTGTAATATCTTTTTGCCTTGATTTGTAAAGTGAATGAGATTAAAAGTAGCAAACCCTTTTTGTCAGTGATAGCATTGAGATGTTTCAGGTTTTATTTTGGATAACAATTTCCTCAGATAATTTTCCAGCATGTCAAAGTACATAAAGACTTTAAATTGATAACTTATATACGGTAGTGAAAAGAATTTTAGAACTTACTTTTCAGTCAGCTTTTCAGTCTATCTGTTGGCTATCTCTTGATTTACTATCATTTGCAATAACATGTCCAAAGATACCTTTTATTCAAAAATTATTCCAGGTTTGTCAAGATAA